>JARHVA010003257.1:1497500-1807500 GCA_037957365.1 Torreya grandis
CGGCAAATTTTGGTCTACTCTTGACTGACATTGGTTGGCCTGACCGACATCGGTTACTATGAAACTCATCAACATCCTCCATTTGCATACATGTGAAGCTTTTAGCTCCACAACCTAACAATCTCCCACTTGGAGATAAACAACTGCACCTGTACCTGTACATCATCTAATTTTGTTTCCTGGCTTGTATCCCTCTTCAAGTTCAATCTTGAAGACCAGCAGAAGTTGAATGAAGATTCAACTTCTCCTTTGTTCCCAGCTTTATTAACATACCTACAGGGTTCCTATCCATATGAATCTTTTCCAGCTTCAACTGTCCATCCTCCAATACCTATGTAATGAAGTGGTACCTAAGCTGTATATACCTGGTTCTTCAATGAAAGGCAAAATCCTTTGCAAAATGAATTGCTCTTTGACTATCACTATACAATTTGCAACTCTCTTGCCCCTTTTCCAACTCTTCCATGAACCATGTCATCCATATCATTTCCTTGCTAGCCTCTGTGACTACAACAACCTTTTACATCTCTAAAATCTAGCTAACCACCATACCACCAATAGTGAACACATATCCTGTGGTGCTTCTCCTATCATCCAAGTCACCTGCCATATCCGAATCTACATACCCATGTAGAGAGGTGCTTGACCCTGCATAGCATAAATACCTGTTGCTGGTCCCTCTCAGATACCTGAGAATCCACTGAACTGCTTTCCATTGCTCATTTATTGGATTGGCCATAAACTTGCTGACAACTCCCACTGCTTGGGCAATATCAGGTCTAGTACTCATGTACTCAACCTCATTATGTGATTTAGGACACTGTTCTATGAACTATCCAACCATAGGTGTGTTAACCGGTTCTACATCCTGCATATTGAACCTCTCCACTACCTTATTCACATAATCCTCTGGAGACAAAATCAACCTATGACTTTTCCTGTCTCTAGAAATACTCATGCCAAGGATTTTCTTTGCTCCTCCTAAATCCTTCCTGGCACACCTCTGAGCTACTTTTACCTTTAGCTCAGCAAATTCCTGCATGTGTGACCCTGCAACAAGCATATACATTACATACAGTAACAGGATAATGTCGCGACCATTATCTAACCTGGTAAAATAAACACAATGGTCACATTAACATTGACTAAAGCCATGCTTTGTCATACACCTGTCAAACCTTAAACACCATTTTCCTGGAGCCTACTCAAGACCATATAACCTGGCCTTCTGTCTCACATGTCCATTCTCTCCTTTATTTAACTTGGGAATCCATTCATCATTCAGTGCTTTCATCCCAGCTAGAAACTCTACCAAATCTCCCGTTTGGTTCTCTTCCAAGGAATCAATTTCCTCTTTCATGCCATGCTCCCACTGTTTCCTGGATTCTACCTGCATTGCCTCTTCAAAACTTCTTGGTTTTCCACCATCAGTGAGCAACAAGTAGTATAAATAAGGGGAATAATGAATTTGAGGCTTACTTACCCTTTCAATCCTCCTAATGGGTGTTTGAGACTCCTTGACAGCTTGCTGTCTGCCCAAAATTCATTCTAACAGTGACCGATCCTGGTCATCTCCCAGTCTACACCCGATCGATGTCGGTTCCATGTGACCAACCTAACCGACGTCAGTTCTTACCTAACTAACGTCAATTTTCACCTACCTGACATCATCAACTTTAGTCTACACATGACCGATGTCGGTTCCTGCCTGATCGACATCAGTTCTCACCTGACCGACGTCGGTAACTGTGTTTTCCTATGAGTGATGATTTTTACTTGCAAGCTCATTTTGGATCATAACCTTATCCAAATCAACACTGCCCTACTCAAAATTATTTAGCCTCTTGAGCTGATCTCTGTCCATCATCTTCTCCTTGAAAACCAAGGCTTTTCCAGTTCTTCAATATATCAAAAACATCAGATTTCCTCTTTATGCAATAAACCCAATAATTTATTGTAGCATCAGAAACATAATACTGTGATCCTCCAATAGAAGATCTCTGAGCTGGTCTCCACACACCTGTGTGAACAAGCTCCAACCTATGCTTCTTCTTTGTTGACCCAATTGTGAGAAACCTCACTTTCACCTGTTTTCCAAACATACAATGCTCACAAAAATCTCGATCTATGCTTTTCAAATCTAAACTCTTACCTTTTGACTTAAGAACATCCATTCCCTTCTCACTCATGTGACCAAGCCTACAGAGCCACATCTTTGCATCTACATCTGAAGTAGATAAAATAGAAAGAGAATCAGTAATACAAGTAGATAGATAAAGTGTACCTACTTTCTTACCTCCAGCTAAAACAAGTGCACCCTTGGAAACTTTCCAAGATTCCACTATGAGAGTAATTGTGTAACCCTCATCACCCAACTTTCTTGCAAAAATCAAATTTTGCTTCAGGACTGGGACATGCATGACATCCTTCAACACCCATGTGTTGCCCATCTACAATTTCAGCTGCACTTTCCCTTTGCCAACAATTTGACAAGGCTCACCAACCCCTAAATAAATATTTCCAAAGTCTCCATGGACATACTCATGGAAAAATACTCTATTTGTGGTTGCATGGAAAGAGGCAATAGAATTTAAAACCCAAGATTTTACTTTATCCAAGGAACATATAAGAGCATCCCGTGCAACAATACCTGCATCATTTGCTTCTTTATTTCCTTCATGTTGATCTTCTACCAACCAACAATCTTTCTTTACATGCCTTTTCTTTCCATAATTCAGTAATTGATAATTCTTGCCATTGAATTTCTCCATTCTTAGTGTACTTTCTTCTGTCATTGCTTTACTCCCACTTGAACAGAAACCCCTGTGAGTGACCTGTAATCAATAAACACTTAACACACTCTGAAACCAAGGTTTTAGTGAACCAAGCTCTGATGAACCTTGCTCTGATACCAGGTGTTAGGATCCAGCTCCTTAAGAGCACACTTGATTACCTTTGTATAAGCAACTAAACACGGAATTAAACCAGAAGTAATATGTAACTAGAATTCAGAAACAACACAGAATATGAGAGACAATACAATCTTGTATTAACACTCTTCCAGAAGGAAATACAATGAAAAAATCTCACTCTTCCCACACCTCTTGGGCATACAGTAATTCTCCCTTAAGAGTTCTCTCTCTCTCAATTGCAAACACAGCTCAAACACAAAGTTGTTCCCTCCACCAGTAAGTGACAATCAACTCAACTATTGTTGCCTACTTCCAATCCACCAAGTACTCAAAGTACTCCAAGTAGATCTCCCTGATCTTGCTCCTTGTTGTGTTGCAGATCTCCTTGATCTTGCTACCCCACAGATCTCCTTTGACCTTACACACACACACACTTGCAGATCAACTGACCTTACTTACCATGTAGATCTCCCTGATCTTGCACACCTGCAGATCAACTAATCTTACACACCTAAAAGAACCCTTGTCCTTGCCTTTGCAAGTCCTTCTGATCCTTCACACTTGAGGATCTAATCCTTCTTAGTCCTTGACTACAATACAGCCCCATGGGACTCTTAAATAAATCCCATACAAATAGTAATTAGACTTCCCAATTACAATAATTAGAAACACAGACTCAAGACTAAAATTAGTCTTTTACATGCAAACTAACTTTCCGTCTAAAATTAGACCAATTCTGGAACGCACAGACTACCGACATTGGTCACTGTCTATCTGGAGATGACCGACATTGGCCGATTCCTGACCGATGTCGACAACTTCTAGTCTACTCCTAACCGATGTCGGTTGGCCTGACCGACATCAGTTATTGTGACACTCAGCAACCTCCTCCATTTGCATACTTGTAAAGCTTTTAGCTCCACAACCTAACAGTTCTACTGCCCAATAATATTGTGCCACTTGATCGTATTCTACTACCTGACTACTTTCTACTACCTGATAGAACCACATTGACTAGGATCACCTGACCACCTAACTAATTTCTTTTTCCTAATAAAAATTTGACTCCTAATCATACCTAACTTCCTAATATCACTTTAATGCCTAGTAATACTGTACCACTTGGCATCATTATGTCACGTGGTAGCACTGTACCACCTGACAACAGTCGGCCACTTGGCAACACTACACCACCAAGTAGTGTTTTACCACATAGTAGCTTTTTACTACTCAATATATCTATACTACCTAATATAACTATATTTCTTAATATTTTTATGCCACCCAACAATATTGTATCACCAAACTACATTTTACCACTTCCTGATTACTATCATCTGACAACACCTTTTGAACTACTATTCCCATTTGTATCTTGAGTCTTGCAACATCCTCTTTTAGTTACAATGGAATTAGGTGGTATTGGTAAGGGTAAAACACCATAGTAAATATTGATAAAATTAAACATACTATATTATTTTAGAAACCCAGGAAAGAAGACTAAATAAATGACATGCTCTCCAAATATAGGTAATTCTAAAACTTTTTTAAAAAAATAGTATTTTTTTAATTATAGAGTAATTTCAAAACCATTTCAATCTAGAAATCACCATGGATAATGATACTATTTTATTATAAATAATTAATCCCAATATCATCTCACCACCTAAAAAACCTGAGAATAAAGTATGAAAATAAGGGCACTGGGGGTATTTATAAGCCATAAGGGGCAATGAAAGCAACTGGTTTATGCGACTGATGAGATCTATTCATGTTTTAGCATACTACCACCTAGTATTAGAGACATGATGAGGGATGATAACACATGATCTACTGATAACATACAACTAGATGACATAAATATACCATTTGGTGGCATATATTATCAACTTACAACAGATACATAGTTACATAGTGCTATCACCCAACTACATAGTCACATAGTTCTAATCGATAGCGACAACATGCTACCATATGGAATCATCCTATAGAGCAAAATCATAGTGCTCAGTGAGGGATAACATTATGTAGTAGCATAGTGGTTTTGATCAACAACATGATGTTGAGAGATAATACACTACCACTTGGCAGCATGCTATGACATACTATCATGGTGCCACCTGATAGTATGGTGCTAATTAAAAGCATATTGCTATCACCTGATAACATGTTACAACCTAGTACCATATTATCGACCAATAACAGAACACTGTAACCTATCACCTAGTAGGATGTTATCAGGTGGTTATACGAAAAATAAACAAGGTAATTTTTCCCCCTAGATACACTCAGATTTTCCAAG
The DNA here is from genome assembly GCA_037957365.1 of Torreya grandis. Taxonomy (NCBI): domain Eukaryota; kingdom Viridiplantae; phylum Streptophyta; class Pinopsida; order Cupressales; family Taxaceae; genus Torreya; species Torreya grandis. The sequence continues at coordinate 1,502,715 of JARHVA010003257.1, forward strand.
GTTACGAATCTGATTCACCTAAACAAACCTAAGGTGGGTTCTAACATAGCCTCTTAAAATGAACACTGCTCTCTGGTTGAAGATGATATCATATGTGATCATGACCATAATTATAGTAGAAGCATATTCAAACATAATGGTCTATGCTTTTCTTGTGGCATCATCTAATATGAAATTTACTACATATTATATTCACATTCTAATACATCTACATTACATTTTTTGAAATTATAACAAATGTTAGTCTTTTGAATGGATATTTTTACATTGATTATTGTAAAGTAAAGCAATAAAAGTAGGGTAACAAAAATTTGTCATTTTAATGGGGATGAATATTGCATCAATTGTAATTGAACTTTATTTCCTAAGAATCGTAAACCATGCATGTCTACATTTATTTATTTACATGATATTTATGTTCAATGATGATGTTAGCATCATGGTACAATATCTTTCATACCAACTCTGCATTTGATGTGCCTCAACTATATTTGGGTGGATTATGAATTGCGTATTTGATATATGCCCTAGAGTTTCTCCAATGTGTGCTAGAATCTTAACTTTATTGATTGAAAGAATTTGAATCACTAATGTTTTGGATGCACACTAATAAATGAAAAAATATCCCTCTTCATCATAGAAGGTGCCTCAGAGGCTTCCTTTGATGTTGTATCTAGACTTGTCTTGTAGTAATAGTGTTTTTCTCATGTTGAAAGTTACATTTAATTTTTTAAAAGTGGAGACAATAGTAATAGATAAAACATCTCCATTAATGTAAATCATAGAGTTGGTAATTTCACTTTTGATCTCTTTGATTATTTTGAAGTGAAATTGGTATAATAGGATAGTGCAATCATCCTCAAGGTAATGTTTGAAAATGAATGTCATGTCAAGGATGATTTTCCATGGATTTTTTGAGTGATTGTAATTTTTTTTTATTTCAAGACTTAATTTGATATTGAGTATATCTTATCAGTTGGTACTTAATTGAAGTGTAAATTCATTTCCTAGCCAAAGATAGTTATAGTCATATTGCCTCCTCTATTTTCGATGAACTCAAAGCCAAAAAACTACCTTGGAAAAGTAGCATTGGATTAATTATGTATAATTCCATTTTTAAGGTATCTACACTCTTTAATCAAGGTTTTAAATGTTTTTATTACAATGTTTCACACCATTTGTGTGTTTTTTATATCTCTTTTTTTATCTTGATACATCATCAATAAAAATAACTTTTCCATACTAAAAACTTGGTAGATAGACACAAAAGGAATATTATTTTTATTTTTTGGTATGATGGTTGCACCATTGATGTACAACTGATCACTCCTCTTATTTCAATTTAAAATCCAACTTCTCTGGGTTGATGTTTGACTTTATATAATTCATTATTATTATGAAGATAAATAAGCGAATTGACTTTAATAGATAACCCCATGTTAGTTCATGTGGGATAAATAAAAATTGAGCCACATGTGTTTATGATATTTGTAGCCAATAAATAATAATCTTAAGTTTATTTTTAGAAAATATAGTCTATGTACCTTACTAAGTTTCTAGATGTAAATAAAGCTAGGTCAAACCAAGGTTAAAATAAAAACACATAAAATGACTTATATATTAGTATCTCTATTCATCACATATATTACCCAACAAAAAATGACTTATTTATGAGTCATCAACATAACTCTTTATTTCATGCTTAAAATTCAAACTCATTTATTTAAGCTTAATTTTAGATGTGTAAATGAATCCACTTTTCTACTTATCAATCATGAGATGTCAAAATAAATATATCAACAAATTAACTGTTATGTTTAATGTTTTCCTTCCTTTTTCTCTTGAAAATTATTTTTTGAAGTGTACTTTTCTTGTAGTCATATTCACCTATTATGGTTACTATTAACCAATATAATATAGTCATATTTATATTTGTAAAAGTGCAATATATCTATCCATATATTGAATTAGAAATTAGTTTGAATCAAATTGTGTCAATTAATATAATAAATTGAACTAATTTTCAATCACCAATATTTTAAAAGTAATAATAAATGAAAAGAGAGGTTTTAAAAATGATCTTAGTTTTTATTAATCTTGGATATAGTCATTAGAAATAAACAACAAAAAAATCTAAAAGGAAAGACTAAAAAAACTAAAATAGTCAAGACAAACATATATTTTTTTATAATGCACTGTATGAGTAGTGTGATGAAGTTCCAAGAAACATCTTGTCATTTGTATGCACCTATGAATTTTTGAAATCTCATTTTGTGATCATGTTCATCTATTTAAAGGCTCTAAAAATATTTTTCCCTTCTCCTAAATTCCATGCATCTTCATAACGCTACAAATTCATTGCACACAATAAAAATTAGAGATACCTCCACAAGTCTATGTCATATACTATATATAATCACAAGTATATGATGCCTTTAGTATGAAATATATAAGAAACATAAACACATTAGTCTTATATCCACTAGTGGAATCAAATTTCATGTTAATGTTAGGCAATAGGAATTAATCCTAAAGACATGTTATGTTAATATCATATAAACCAGTTAAGACTCTAATATCACTAGTTAGATTTATAATGATTAACATATTTTAAATCCATTGATAATGTTTAATTGGTGTAATAAAATTAATATTTAAAAAAAAATTACTTTATTAAATGTACATTTCGATTCATTTTCCTAATATTTTGTTTAATAATTTTATCATCAAGATGAAAAAAATTGTTATGTATACTCATAGTAGTGCAATAATTTGACCTATCAACAAAGAACTATGTAAAAGTATCTACGTATTCAGTCACAACTATATGTATAATTTTTTTCTTAATTACAAATTAAGAAAGAATTATATTTCAATATCTTAGGACTCGTAAATATATCAATATTTAACTTAATTATATCCTTAGATATAAAGGTGTTCCTATCATCCACATAAGATATAATACAAAAATAATTTAAATCATCAAGTCCTATATCATCATTATTACTTTAGAAAACTTTTTATTCACTATAATAAACATTATTATTCAAATATAAAGAGAAACTAGACTATGCCAACATTTAATCCTAAATCCTAGAGGTATAGACTTAGGGTGTTCTAGATTCTTGTTAGTTTCATACAGAGATTGATAAAAGGCACATTGGTCCTTGATCAACCACCATTCCATGAGACAATCTTAGAGCTAGGATGCTCCACTTTCAAAAGGATGATGACTTGGGTGATTACGTCAATAGGGAAAGCCTTTTCAAGATGTTGGCTCTTGATTTTACAATTTGAATTATTACAACCTTTTTAGGAGTCAAACCAATGGCTATGTTCTCATTGGAAAATTTCTAACCATTGGGTTAAGGGGTACCACATGGGATGGGTCTACTTGGCTCCTTTAGTGGAGACTTGAAAATTGATTTTTATCCAAGCTAGTCTCTGATCCATTCAAAATTAGGACTTTGGTCCCCTCAGGACATAGAGGGTTCATTTTGAGACATGGGCCTCATATTTCATATACATGGGCTAGTTCTTGGTCCATATAAAATTGACAGGGTACCACACCAGTAAAATGTGGTTATTTTTGGAATGATGGGTTACCTAAGGGATCATAAGGTTTTTATATATATATATTTAAGCCTCACACTCTTTTATGTTGAGAATGGATACCAATCCATCTAAAATTGACATTTTTTTTCTCTTTTGTCTTCAATCAAAGTTTGGGTCTTCTAGGGACCTTTAAGGTTTTTTGGAGACATGGATCTCCTTTTATATCTAGGTTGATTCTTGATCCACTAAAAATTATTTTTTTATCACTTTGAGACCTGGGCCTCTAGCTCTTTTAATCAAGGCTAGTTTTTGGTCCAGCTAAAATTAACTAGTTATCATACCAATCAAATATAGTAGTTACCTTTGGGTTCCTGATCTAATCAAAATCAGATGCTTTTGAGTCCTAGGCCTCTTCTCTTTCTATCTAGGTTGCCTCCCATACTAGTTTCTTATGAGATTGTTCCTTTGTTCATGTTAGGTACATCTTGGGATCCCATGGTACTTTTTGGTTCTTTCACTTTTATGTCTCTTTTGGGATCTTTCTTTGCTTTCCTAGTGAACTATTTCTACTTTATCTTTTGACATCTAGGGAGAAACTTGAACCTCCCATTATGCTTGAGGTTGGTACCCATACCAACTATTAAAGGTGGGTTTAATCTAATCTAAATATTTAATCTCAAATACACAAAAAAATTTAAAAAAATCTAGGTTAATATTCATCATTATCAAAGTTGTCGACATATAACCATATATATTTTCTTATGGTGAAATCATATTATTAATTTTACTACCAAAAATTAAGTAAAAAACATCAGATTGAGATCCATCATTGTAAAAGTTGTCAACATATAACCATGTCTATTTTTCTATGGTGAAGTCATATTATTAATTGCACTACCAAAAACTGTAAATATGCTATCATATTAAATATATTCATGAGTGACATTATGTAACTCCTCATTCATGTTTAAAGATGTAATATTATTATTGTCATAAATTCATTTCCTACTTCAAAAAATAATTAGATTATTTGTCCTTTATGAAAATTAAGTTTTCTCTTACGGGTTATTTTTCCTTTATTTTTTTTTTCAAAGTGATTTTGGGCATTAGAAATGTTTGAAGAGTTGTATAGAGGTAATAAATACTAAATATATTTATATTAAGATTATAGTCTTTTTTTATATATAATTAAAAAAATTCTCGATTTATCAAAAAATCAAGAAGGTAAACTATAAGCACAACAAGAATTTAGCTTTAGTAAAAAATATAACTTCTTAAATTCTTCCTTAAGAATACAACCAAGACTAACTTTCTAAAAATATCAAGATTTCCTTTAGCAAGTTCATTGATTATGCATGCAAGTCAATCCTTGGGGTAAATTTCTAATTTGGACTTGCATGCATGGTGAATGTCAACCCCACTATTTAATTTACTATTTTTTATAATAGAAACATTACTTTCATTTTTAGAGTCATAGAATCCTCTTTCAAACAATCAAGTTATTACTTTTTCTTATCATAGAAAGTTTTCCTAAATACATGCATGCAAATATCCACAAGAATATTTTCATGCATAAAAATATCCATAAGAATATTTTCATGCAAGAAACTCAAAGAGATTACATGCATGCCTATTTTATACATGCATCTATTAACAAAACATGCATGCATGTTCTAAATAATTAAACCAAAACTAGATAAATTACTGAATTAAACATTAATAACTAAATTTCTTTTTCCCCTCCAATTTTTTTAGGCCGATTTGAAGCTAAAAGTCTTTTCCCTCTTTTGTTTTTGAGGATCGATTAGTTTCATTAGGAGATTGACTTCTCTTATCCTTTTTCCTCTTCATTATTGATTTTTAACTTTTTCTAGGGGAAAATATATCTTCACGTCCATGTTATTCATAGTGATCTCTATTTCTTGTGGACTTTATGATTCTTATTCTTTTTCCAAGGGAGTTTTTGGTGGCATTCCTTCCTTAGGTTCCTTCTTTTGATCAATAGTGTTAGATGATGTGTGGTTTAGTGTGGTTCCCTTCCACCAAGTATCTTTCTATTTTCTCTTTAATTGAACCACTTGAAAACCATTGTCATTTTAGATAGTATTCTTATCTAATGAGTTTTTACTTAGAGCATGTAGATGTAGACATGTTGTAGCGAAATGGCCATATTTAAAACATTATCTACATTTGAAGGCAATGTTTTCATAATCTACCTTTTGGGTTCTTGACTAACCACCTCAAACTAATCAAAATTTAGTAGGAAGCATTTTATTCAAGCCACCAAACACACAAATATGGGCACAAATTGATTTGAATCGTTCTTCTATTTAAGAGTCTTGGATACAAAAAACACCTATAACATCTCTGATCTATATAAGGGTTGGTATGTTTCAAAAGTCTAGAGACAAATTTGGTAGCCTCACTCAAACTAGAACATGAGAGATCTTTTCAATCAGGAGGTCAAAGTTTGGAAACCAAGACATCATGAAAAATCCTACCCCCTTATGAAACCAAGGCCCTTTTTTGAGAATATCATCTTGCTTCGACTGGTCTAGCAATAATACAATGAAGAATCCTTTTACACAAGTGAGAAAATCCACCTCTTCTATAAGGATAGGATCCCAATGTTAGATTATCCATTCATGAATATTGGGAAGTGTAGGCCATAAGTCATTAAATATATAGATTAACCCTCTTACATTAAGAATATTTATAAAATCAAAAGTCTCCACATTATCTAGGTAAATCGTGAGAGGAGCAATTGATTTATCAACAATAAAACCTTACATAAGAGAAGGAAAGGAAATATTATCCACACTATAATATTTGTTTACAACTATTGCATGTCCTTCTTTTTGCAGATCTATATTCCTTATGTTATTTATATGAGAAGAAAATAAAATAACCTCTTTGAATGAGGCTTTCTCATGAGTTTTTTCTTCACTGGATCTCCTGCTTGCACCTTAGAAAGTTAGCTTGGGTTCTTCTTTTAAGTGATCCTCTTGCCAAATATTTGGAATTCCTTTGCTTTTGCATCCATTCTCAGGAATAAGCTTGGGGCTTGTAACCAGTGAATCCTTAATTTTTGCTCGAGTATTTAGCCATCTCTTCTCTTCTCTTAATCTTATTTCCTCTAGCTTAACCAAAATTTTATATTAAGAACATAATCCTATTCACATATTCAAATAAAACTTATCTTCAATTTAATATTAATATTATGAACTTAATTCTTATGATTACTTTTACATGTTCTAAAATTTTATGTTATTTTTTATTTGATCATTATTCACAAAATTTTATGAAAATTTGAGACCTAATACTCTTTTCAAATTCAACTATTTTGACAAATTGTAACAACATATTATTAATTGGGATTCTATACTATGTAGTGATTTTAGTTTTTTTCAATCATAAAATTGAAGGTGTATAAAGATATTTCAAAAAAAAATGGTTATGACGTGGCATAACATATGTTTCATGATTTTTTTTTTCAATTATAATGTGAAAACATCTCTAATTTCATTGTCAACCCATTTTAAAATTAATTCTTTGTCAACCCATTGTAATTAATTCTTGTTTATCAAAATAATTTTATTTTAAAAAAAAAACAAAAAAAACAAACTTGCACTATACATATTTAATTGGGAACCAATTGTAACCATTGTTCACAAGCAATTTTATTTATAAAAAATAAATAAATAAATAAATAAAAAATAAAAAAAATTAACCTTTCGAGTAACCTATAGATATATTAATTTTCTTGAGTATAATAAAGCTTTTTCATAATATTATAACCTTTTCCGTTATAGGATTGAGGAAGATTTGAAGGGAAGTTTATTATTATTATTATTATTATTATTATTATTATTATTATTATTATTATTATTATTATTATTGAATAATTTTTTGTTAAATCAAAAAAATTGTAAATAATTGTAATAAATGTATATAATTTATTATATTAGTTTTAATTATAAATTATATGTTAAATATGAAAAGTAATATTGAATGAATAATTATTATTAAATTTTGTGTGATAAATAAAGTTAAGCATTAAATTTATTGTGTAATTGGATGTATTGATTTTAATGATTGTATGATTATATTTATATATTTTTTTTAATAATATAATTAATTTAAAACAAAATTAATATGAAATTTTCAATAAATTGTAAAAAATTATATATTGTTTTTTATATTTCTACCTATTATTAAAAATAATGTTGAATAAATAATTACCATCAATATTTTACATGGCAAAAATTTAATTCGTAATTAGATGTAATACTTAGTAAGTTATCATCATATTTAATAATATAGAAAATTTAGGGAATATTTTGTTTGTAATTAGATACAATACTTGTAAATTATCATCATATTTAATAATATAAAAAATTAAAGGGATGTAAAAATCAAAGGGTCCATATCGTTTTGTTTAATTAGATGTAATACTTGTAAATTATCATCATATTTAATAATATAAAAAATTAAAGGGATGTAAAAATCAAAGGGTCCATATCGTTTTGTTTAATTAGATGTAATACTTGTAAATTATCATCATATTTAATAATATAAAAATTTAAAGGGACATAAAAGTCAAAGGGTTGATATTATTTTTTTAAATTGGATATCATGCTTGTAAATTAACATCATATTTAATAATATAGAAATTAAAGGGATATAAAAAGTAAAGGATTGATATCATTTTATTTTAAAATATTATTATATATATAAAATGTAAGTTGAAGATCGAAGTTTAAATTTGATAGTCGATCTTAATTTTTTTCCATTGCCTCTTTCACATATTAATATATATATTTTATGATCTTTATTTAATACAGTTTTTTTTTTTATTATTATGATTTTATTTTACAGATTAAAAAAATTAAATACGGACATACAGCCGTCAAATTTAGGCTTGTATCGAGATGAAGAGACAACATAGCCTCCGAAACGTTGTTCAAGCTGGTGAAAATTTCAATCTAACTTGTTAAACTAGCTTGAATGAAAGTAAATAGGACTAAATTCGACAATGCTATTACCGACAGGAAAAATTATTGTTGAAGGAGAAGTATGGTTTAGTGGAGAGCATAGCCCAATGACGTTTTTGCAAGCAATCAAATCCGTTTCGAAGATTGATTCAAATGTACCAAACTTGAGACATAGGATGACAACCGATATTAAGGTTATAAAACCTAAATTTATTTTAGGTCTTTTTTGTCAACCATCCATCTCATTGGCAGAATTCCAATCTTGTCAGGAGAGCAAAGCTATCGTAGGGGAAATTTATATTCAACTTGCTAAACTGGCTTGAAAGAAGTCAAACTAAAAAAATCTAGAAGCAAGTTTCTGCACTGTAATCTGTATAACGAAAACCCATTAATAATGGCGAGTTCCGTCCTGCACGTTTTTAATGTGAATAAGATCATAACGATGAATTATAGCTATCGTTGGAATATAATCTGATCTCATCCACGCTGATTTTTGAGGTACGGAGTATTGATAATACATTTGGCTGCCAGGGATCATTATGACGTGGTTGCGCATGTTACAAATACAAAAGCATTCTGCGGTGCTATGATCTGTCATTTTCCACACTAACCCTCTCTGTACAGCGTACTCTCTTCATTGCGGGTCAAAATTATCTATTTCATATTTGACAAATTCATCTTTTACCGATCACAGGATAGATCTTTAATTACAGTGTACCCCTCAAACTTGTTAAACCTAATCTATTAATGGCAGGGCATAATTATTTAGAACCGGATTCTGAGTTCTACTGGCTCCAATTCCTTGCTAGAGACGAAATGCAGCCGCTGTTTTCGGAGAATTTGTTTGGCAACTGGTTTATGGATGACAATTTGTTTGACAACTGGTTAATGGATGACAATTCTTCTACTTCATTGCTCGGTCTTCCGCCTAATTTGCCGGAGGAGACGATTCATATTGATGGCTCCGATACTTTTGCAGCAACATATGATGCAAATGCGAGTTTCGCAGGGGATTTGAGGCAGTGCTTTGCGGCAGGGGGAAATGTTCCCCAACAGAGCCAGTCAGCAAAAACTAGCCGGAGTGATGGTGATTTGACTGGAATCGAACCTGGGACATGTGTCTCGTCGGAGTTTCCCTTGGAACGAGCAGTTAAATGTTCATCCTTTGCGAAGGAAAATTGTCAATCCGCGCTTAGTAGCACCGAAACGATTATGAGTGGTAACAGAAAGGAAATACCTTTTGAATCCGCCATATCCAGAATTGATAACAACTGTAGCCTTGTCCCAAAACGGAAAAGCGTGCAGAAGGTGTGAGCTTTTATAATCCTTTCAATAATAGATTTAATCCACCCACACTAAAGGCCGTACTGCGACCTTGTGAGAAGCTTTCCAAAGATTTTAGGGTAATATAAGAATCGAATACGTAATTGAAGTGGCGTGTAAATCTATTGTAGCCTGTAGCTCAAATTTATTTACTCTTCTTTTTCTTTATATGCCTATGGAATGTGATGCCCAGGCAGTGTATACAAAGGCGGCGAAAGGAAAGCGCTGGAAAGCAGCGGACAATGTGAAGTACGCCGTCGAAATTTCGAAGCCCAAGGCGGGGCAGAGAATTAATGATACCTGCGCCGAGAATACAGAGGAAAATTGCTTAAAAGTTACCCCGGCACCGCTTGAGCAGCTGAATTACATTCATGTTAAGGTGCGGCGAGGTGAAGCCACTGACAGACACAGCTTAGCCGAAAGAGTAAGTGAATTCAAACGTTTTCTACTGAAGAATTTTCTGTAAAACAAAGGTTAAATTGCTGTAATATATTGGTAAAACCCTTACGTTTTTGCTATAACAGAGCCGAATGAATTATTTTTTTGCAGGCGCGAAGGAACAAAATTAGAGAACGCATGAGGTTTTTGCAGGATTTGGTTCCCGGATGTAGAAACGTACGGTAGATCTCAACTTCAACAAAACTGACTTCTTTAGGTTATTCGAGTCCTGATATCATTTGTTTATTTTAAATTTGTTCAGATCACGGGCAAAGCATTAATACTGGAGACCATCAATCACATTCAGTCTTTGCATCGTCAAGTTGAGGTAGTTTTCATTGGCAAAGCTGAATCACATAGTTTCTGGCGTGTCGTACACCTCTTTTACATTTTTTATTACACAGATTCTTTCGATGAAGGCGGTGAACGTCAATACTCAGTTCGACTCCCATAACCACCGTATTTGTTGTAGAGAGGTAAGTTACTATGTACCCAGTTTTAAATTCATGGATGTTTAAAGGCAAATCCTGGGAACTTTTTTGCAACTGTCAAAATTCCTGAAATAAAATTAAAATATGAATAATATTCAGCTACGAAAGTTTTCCGAATAACCCAAATTAAAGTCGAGAGGACGGGAGACACGATTAGGGTTTCATCCCTTTAATCAGAGCCTAAGGCACGGTGGTGGCGAGAGCAACCCTGACACTATGCAGGCAGGGTACTGTTTAGGTATTGTCGCAGCATTGGTTAAGTAAAGGTCCAATGGTGCGATGGTTGTTTGTATCGAGTGATATGAGGAAATAGGGTCTGGATTATCTTATATGGACCTTGTTTGCATTAAGGTTTTTTCAATATCAATTTTATTTGTAATTTTTTTTAGTTTATATATTGTAAGAAAATCAGATGAAGTATTGATATTGGAGATTATTTATTTTAAAGTATTTCGAGTTAATTTTTGTATTTATATATTTTTCAATTATTTATAGGTTTAATGGGTTGTTTCAAAAGAATTGTATTATTAGATGCGTACTCCTTATACTAGAAATTGTGAGATTTAATTATGTTCTTAAAAGTTTTTCATAGTTAATTTTTTTTACCTTAATAATCATTAGAGTGTTTAAGGAGGGACCTTGGTTTTGGGGTAGCGCTGACCTCTTTATTAACTCTTGGTCTTTCGATTGTGATCCCTCAACAATGATGGTGTCCAAAATTCCAATTTGAGTTTGGTTCCCAAATCTCCCTCTCCCTTTTGGCTCCTCTCAGTATGCAAAGAAATTTTAAGCATGCTTGAAATATTCATCAAGATGGATAATGAGTAGGTTAAGTAAGGGTTGTTTATCTATGCTCGCATTTGCATAGTGGTAGATCTTAGCAAAGGTCTCCCAGAGAAAATTTAGTTGAGGCACAACACCTTCCATTGGATCTAAGCTTTAGATTATGAAAATGCTACATTTAGATGTCATTTTTGCCCTCAAACTAGCCATCTACAAGGGGTTTGTCTTCATTCAGACAAATTAGAAAAGATAAAAAGACCAATCTTTTAATCTTAAAGTTTGGCAACGGTATGAGTACCCTCTTTTAAAGAAGGGCACAAAAAAATCTAGAGATGGCATGGAGAAGAAAGAAGATACAAAGTTTCTTGGAAAATTAGTTGTGACATATTTCTCTTGCAAAATAGTGTCTACAAATAATGCTACAAGTAGAGGAATCAAGAGATCACATGCATTTGATATTTTTGAATCTGATAAGATCAACCTCTATTTGAACCCGATCATACTCTTACACTTCTAATGATTATTTTTAATCCGATGGCTATCAGTATTCCGCAAGGTTAGATAGAGGCTCCAAAAAAAAAGGCAAAAAAAATCATATTGTGATTACGGATTTAGCTATTTATGATTTTTTTACTCCTCTAATTTATTTTTAATTAGTTCATTTGTTTTTTTTTTTTTTTTTTAAATTTGTATAACTTAATATGATTTGGTTTTTGAGATGTGACTTTTTCACCTTTATTTTTTATATAACTAACATTATATTTTTATCACATTTTATTAATAAAATTGCGCTTTTGGATTAAACAAATATATAATATTTTCCATATATATATCATGGTAAGTTGAATGCTTTTAAACCGTTATTATAGATTTCCGTGAGGAATGTTTAAATTCGTTTATTTGTACGAGAGACCGAAGTTTTAAGTATTTGTATTGAATTTGTGCGCAGATAACGACTTGTGGCCCTCCAAACGGTGGAATTTCTGCGGAATCAATGTCATCGCCTTATCTTCCACGTGAGCAAACGGAAGAGTCGAACGTAAAAGGCGGGAAACTTTAAGTATTTGTATTTTTGTTTTTAAACCATAAATTAAAGTCGAAAGCTTATGAAAATAAAATTTTGTGCGACCTTTCGTAAATTATTAAGGATTTTATAAATATATACGAATTTTTTTTAAAAAAATCATTTCATTTTATTTTATTTAAAAAAAGAAAAGACGTTGTCTATTTTAATTTTTTTTTTTTTTTTTTTTTTTTAAAATTGATTGGGTATCTTTTCAGAAAGATTTTAACATAGGTAGGATTAAAAATCAAATTTAACCTTTACTTTGAGAATTAATTAAATATAATATTCTTGATTTTTTTGAAAGGTGTATAATTTTATTTTCTAATAAATTTATATTATTAAAACTATATTTCCTATTCAAACAATTAAATATTTTAATTATTATAATTAAATAGTTGAAATTATATTTATATATATATATATATATATATATATATATATATATAAATATATATAACAATCAAAATGTCTATATATATATATATATATATATATAATATAATATAATATTAAATTTTTTGAATGTATCATAATTTTTCTATCTTAATTCATGAGGGTTGTTAGTCTTGTACTAATAAACACTCTTAAGATATTATCTTTCCTAATTACAATCACAATGTCTAGGTATTGTATATCCTTATTGTATACCTTAACTACCAAAAATAAAATAAAATACATGCATGAAGACTAATTTAACATGCAAAACCATATATCTAACATAACATGATAGAAAATTTTATTATTTAAATTAACCAATCAAAATAAAAAGATTATGGTTGAGCATAGCCTTAAAAATGCCTTAGTGCGACTCAACATTTGTTATATTGCAATAACGTTGAAATATATATCAAACACTTTTTTGTATCAGATGATATGACTACAAACAATTCATATGTTAACATAAAATTATATTATCTATGAGCTGCAAAAAAAATATGGTCTACGAGTTATTATGATCTTAAATGCTACAAGAGTGTAATGCTCATATATTTGAAACCTAAAGATGTAAAATAAAATACATCTTAAAACAATATGTAAATAATAATTAACTCAATAATACTAGATTATATGAAAAAAAATGTCTGATAAATACTTATATTGCAAAAAATATAGAGGAAGATGAGGAAAGCAGTAAGATGGATAAAATATTCTTTATTTGAGTTGATTCCAAAGAAAAAAATATTGTTCAATTGGGATTTATGATAAGGAATGATAGTGAGAAGATAATTTTTAGTTTATACTCTTCACATTCATATTGATTATTATAAAATTAAAATATTATAAGTATACAAATTAACTAATTTATTTTTTGGGATATAATTAAGAGTTATTAATATCTAATTAATATATACCATAGAATTGTATGAATTCTCCATTTTAATTGTTTTCTTTCAAAAATGAAAGGTAAATTCACAATTTTTTATTTTTTTTAAGGTGAATTTTGAATTGCAATTTTAGGATGGGTTTGAACCTTTTAAAAGGGATGGAAAAAATTCAATTTTTATCAATATTTCCAAGTAAAATAATAACCATATATTTTAATATTCAAATTTCATCTCCAAAATTTCCTTATATCTATAAAATATAAGACAAAATTGGTATTTTTAATTTTAAAAAAAAATCATTTCATAAATGTTTAAATGGCTATTATTTGAAATGCTCACATTCCCATCATTTTGCATGTATTCTTATCAATAAAAGTTAAGAAGCATGAATGCAAATTCGAGGTTAATGTCAACTACAAAGTTGAATATTTAATATTGATATTATTTTCTATTACTAGCCATAATAGATTTATAATATTGTAAGAAAAGTGTATCTAAAATAAAAAATTTCGAGAGAAAAAATAGATAAAACAATTAATAAAAGAATTAAGTTATTAGGATCTTTATCCTAATAATATGGTTAATTTTTGTCTTTGAAATTAACATTGAAGAAAAGAATATAAAGTGGAACCATAAAACAAAGAGTTATGCTGATGATTATTTAGGACACAAATTTTCTATAGGGTCATCTTTGATGAATATGACTACACATTTTTTCTTTATAATGAATATGAGCTCATTAAAAACCTTGATTTCATCTAAAGAGATATCATAATCTACCAAAATATAATAATAAATTGGACACTTAAATATAAAATGGTCCTCTAATTCTATTTTTTCATTGCAAAGTTTTTTGACTCTATTCAAAGATAATGAGAATATACTAGCAATTGGTTAAAAGAAACTTAAACTAAAAAGAGAGTTTGGTGTAGTTAAGGCTTATAATGCCTCCATCTTTTATATGTATTTTTGTTGAAACTAGTTTTAATGGTTTTATTCAAGTTTATTTTATGTAGGATTGTTTATGTGTGAGAGAGAGATAGATCCCCATTATATCTATAAAAATATATATTCAACATGTTAGAAGTATTGGTGGAAATATATTATGTAACAAATAATTGATATAAATATCGATTTCTTATAAGAAAGATGCACATCGAGTATATCAAGTATTTTTAATCCCTTATTCACATAACTTTATAGCTAATTGAAAAGACTTGAATGAATATTTATTATGCCTAATTTTTATATTTTATATACATATTAATATGTGAAGAAATATCACTACATGGTAAATAACTAAATTATGAATGAGATGGATGCCATATTCAACTAGAATAATTGCATGTGATCCCTTTTGCCTCAAAATATTTAGATAGCAAGGAAATAAGAAATATACTAACTTGATCATAAATATTTTTATGAATTTTAATTCCAAAAATATCTCAATTATACAATAATATTGATGAAATAAAATTTTGGATGATGTACAATTCTATTTTGGCATTTTAAAATTGGACCTAAAAACTTTGGCATTCAATTGTTTTAAGTGTAGTATATTTAAGCAAATTTTGAAGAAACCCACCAAAACAATTTTATAAATTAGGTGGAAAATATTGATGGAAAGGGATTTGTAAGGATGAAAAATATTTAAAATTAGCTTTTATGACTAGATAAAATGAATAAATTATAAAATTTTATTGTGAATGTAAAAATAATTGTTATTCAATATCTTAGTAAAATTGTCTAGCGAATTTTAATTATACTCTCATAATAAAATTTATTTATTTAATTTTCTTAGATATTTATAGATTCATGTTTATTGTTGGGAATTAAAATATCTTAAGATATTTCAAGGTTCTTATGATTAGATTATAATAACATGGGTTTAAAATTGACATGCTTATAAATTCTATAAGTTAAATTACACACATACATTAAGATAATTTAGTTGTATCCATTAAAATAAATTAAGGTCACATTACAAAATTAGAACACATGAGTAAAGGGAGTCATGATGACATATGATGGAATTCAATTATATAGGCTTAGAGGAAAACCTGATATCTAAAAAAGATATTTGAAGGGCCATTGATTATTAATCGTAAATGGAACATATATAATTGATTTATTAAAGATGATACTTATATTGATCATAAAGATGCTTTCGGCATTAAAAACTAACTTTGATCTTGTAAGTTACTCAAAGAAGGTAACTTAATGCTTAAAAAAGATATTTGCAAGTCAATGAATTAATAATCACAAATGGAGGATATATTACTAGTATATCAAGGATGATTCTTAACATGAATTATAGATTAAACATTAATATATGTTGCTCAAAGAAAATAGAATAAAGTGATATATAATTATTAATATATAAAAATTAAATAGAAGACCAAATTTTCACTTGTAATATTTGTATATTTAATATCAATGTTGTTATAATTGTTGACATAATAAATTTTTTATAAATCAATCATATGTGGGCATGAGAATATAAGGGAAATCATGCTAATGGATTACGTTGGTAGTCCTCCATCAATACAGTAAATTTGTTTAAGTATGATATTGGTCTATGCACTCATGTATTCCCTACAAAATGTTATGCCCATAATTTCCATGTATGATCTCCACTTAGTTTATTCACCATATGACACTAGCATTTTTATATGTAAAGAACACAAAAAAATGCGTGGCATAAATCGACATAGTGTTATGCAAATAATGACGGGGAACCATACTTATGTGAAGTGGGTAAAATGGAAATGAGGAGGATGAAAGGTATTGGCAGCTAAATCTTGAGGATGTGGTGGGGTTTGCTATATAGTCATGTATGCCACCATTATCATTGTCACTCGGATTAATGTTGGAGATGTCATTTACAAGGTTGTTTATGGAAAACATGAGAATAACAAAAATATTAAGAATAGACTTACTATCATCTTGGTATAAAATTAAGTACATGAAGGTGAATTTTAATGGACTTACCATTATTTTGGATTTACAAATCTTGGATAAAAAAATATAAATATTTGAAATTAATTTTTTTTTTTTAATTGAGAAATTTAATGGAATATGGTTATCTCCCACAGAATTGATTAATTGGGTTTCTTCAAAATGAAAAGTGGATCTTACTTCGTATTTCTCCTACCTTTCAAAAGGTTTTTTAATTGTAAAATTATTTAATAAATAAGATAGATGAATATTTTTTTAAGGATACCTTTGGTTTTTTAAAAATGTTGATATTTCTTTTTTTAATTAGTAAAATTTTTATATGTTTCAAAATTGAATTTGCATAGCATTTCGGTTTGGATTAGACTTTTTAGTTTATCTTTAGAATTATGGAATGAGTATGTCTTGCATTAGATTGAACCTGAAATTTGATTCTTGATTGACATTTTTCTTATAATTTTGAATAGTTTTGGAGGATCTTGTGTTAGTCTATGCATCAGTGTTAATTTGAAAAATAATCTGGTTAAAAAGATTGAACTAATAATTGGTAATCATTCTTGGGTTTAACTAGTTAATTATGAGAGGCTTCCTTTTAGATAAAATTGATGCCATGCCTAGGGAGATTTTTAAGAAAATTTCTCTATTTTAATTATGCTCCACAATCCTTCTGCTTTGCCCTTCTATAAACACATGCCCCCACTAACATCATTCTTTTAAATGGGTATGTAAATCCCAAACTCATCTCCTTTTTCCCATTAAGGTTATGTTTGAGGTTGTTCTTTTAGAACCCAAAATTATTGTTGATATTTCTATTTTCCTAGTACATGTTATTAATTTTATGTGGGATTCCACCCCTTTTCCTTCTATTTCAGTGGTCAAATACACTCCCATTCTTATCCCTCATCCTTATTATGATCCTCCTCCTCATTATGTAGAAAACCCTTTGAGATCTTCATTTTAATTTTTGACTTCGAATGCATACCTAATAATCTTGTGAGGAAATTTAAAATATGAAGAGATAAAGAAGATTTTTTATCTTAAACTTAGGAAAATGAAGTAAAAAATGTTAAACTTAAATTCTCAAAAATTTAGAATAATAAATTTGTAAAGTCCTCAATACAAACTCTAATTTTAAAATAAATAATACCATGAAACTATTAGGAAGAGGGAAGAGCCCTTCCATTGAGAAAGGAAGATCTTATTTTAGATAGTTGTGAAGATAAATAAGTGAATTAACTTTAATAGAAAACCACATGGGATAAATCAAAAGTAAGACATGCATTTATGATATTTGTAGCCAATAAATAATAATCTGAAGTTCATTTTTAAAGAATAGAGACACTGAACCTTCTTGAGTTTCTAGATGTAAATAAAGTTGGGTCAAACCAAGGTTGAAATCCACACACAAAATGAGTTGTATACTAGCAGTTTCCCCATAGGTGCAAAGAAAGCTAGAATAATTGTATATTTTTGTTTTGTGATTATATCTAGTATGTATTAATATATAATATATCAAACATATATAAATATTATCTTATATAATATATAAATAGTATGAATGGCAATGACCCCACAACTATTGAGTTATTCACACAACACATGTTGAAATATTTTTTCCTGGCCCAACACCAAATTTTCCATCACCATTTGTTACGATTCCTACCCCATAACTTTGCTAATAAAAAAACATTATTAAGGTAAATTTATCAAGTATTTACATTCTATAAGAAATAAGCATCTAGATTATGTAAATATATGTAATAAAAATTAATAGTCATAAAAATTAGTAAAATTTTAATTAAAAACTAATATTAAGCACAAAGATGTAGCCATAATCATTGTATAGTGTGATTCATGAAAATAGTTAGACATTAAGTTATTACTAACAGTTGCCCCAAAGGTGCAAGTTACATTGAAAGGAATGTATACGTGTTTTATTTTTATTTATGTTATATGTTCTCCTTTTAAGTGTATAATGCTTGAGAATTAAATAACCAACCATCCCTTCCACTTGGGAGCGATCTCCCATTGTTCACCTATTTTATCAACCAGTGACTCTTCAATCGCAATGAAAGTAATAGGCAAGCACTGTAAGAAATTTGATTCAAATTATTCTATATAGATGAATTTCATTTTTTAAAATCACAAATGATTATATTAATTTTTTAAATAATTAATAATTATCAAGTTTACACAAATGAATCCACTATTTTACTTAACAATTATAAACTATGAAAACAATTTTGAATTATTAAAAGAAAGACCTTAATAACTTTTATGTTTTATATATTTTTATTTAAAATTTAAAAAGTAAGATATACCCACAAGGATTTTCTTATTTTATTATAGCTACAATGTTATATAAAGTTTATATAAATTATCATTCACACAAGGAAAGTTTTATTGAAGGTAAGTAAAAATGGGTTAAAGGTTACAGTCAGATCATAACCAAATAAAAATTGCTTTATTGTTACCACTTATAACCTTAATAAAACAAGAAGTGTTAAAGTAGATACATAATTCCAAAGGAAATTTCTTATAAAGAAATATTCATGCTCTCACATATTAACAACTAGACATCTATATTCAATCTCAAAATTTAGCACCTACATGGAAGTTGGGTAAAAGGAGGGGTCAACATAATCTTAAAAGGCTCTATCCTACTAAGGTAAGCAACTAAACATTAAATTATATAAAAAAGGGAATATATAAAGGATGCCCAAAAAAATAGTAATTTTATTTGATATAAATCAATACGATGAACATAAATATTAGATAACTAATCAACTTAATTTCCAAACAAGTATGCCATGTTAATAAAGATATTTTCAATCAAATTGTGATGATTTTTCACTAACAATTATTGTATTATAAATATGGTTATACATCAAAAGAGTGAATTTATTTCATATAATAAATCTCTAATCTTTCATGAATGACCATTTAATTACATTTTCCATCTATCTACAGTCAACAAGTGACTTTATAGATTCAGGTAAAATTTATGAGATTCAAAATCATTTCATTTTTTAGTATATCACAATGAATACCAAATGATATATCCTAATGATCACATAATTTATTGAAAACATTCAAAAAATAATCTAAATCTACAAGTTGTTTCGTTATGTAATACAATTTATTGAATCTAGCCTTCTATACCCAAAAATATATCATAAGCTTGCAAGGGAATCATTAAATCACACCAAGAATGAAGATGGTCATCCATTTGATTAACTAAACTCATTCAAATACTCATAAATAAATGCATTAAAAAATGTGTGTGTGTGTGTGTGGAGCTTTGCTCTAGAAATTTATAAAATTTTCCATTTATTGTCTGCATTGATACATTAAATATTATTGGCAAGGTATTAGGCTAACTATTTGTAAATAATTTATTTAGTTTAATAGATATTTATGACAAGGTAATCTATTATGTCATTTGACCCTATCAGAGTTTTGTAGCCTTTTTGAGTTATTCAATTCAATAATATATGCAAGACCAAAAAATAAAAAGTATTTGGTTAGAAGTAGCTCATATGTAAAGCTTTCAGGGCTTGATGCATTAGGTGGTATTCTAAATATTTATAAATAATATATTTAGTTTAATATCTATTCGTGATAAGACCATCCATTATTTCATTTAACCCCTTGAAGGGTTTTGTACCTTTATTTAATGCATGCTTCAATTCAACAATATATGTCAGATAAAACAAATAACAAATAAAAAATAATCAGTGAGACATAATAATACATGTTGTAACATATTTCAATGTCTCACCAAGAAAATATTTTTTGATCATCCACTAGGTGGGGAACATAGCGTAAATAACCAAGGTGACCTCTAAACAAAACCATAGTAAGTGCACCAATAAATCCTAATGAAATCACTAAAGCTAATCTGAAAGAGTATAACAGATGAAAACAAAACTATTCAAAATATAAATAAACTATATAAAATAATAAAATACCTAATATAATCAAATATATAATATATTGTTAGTATTAATTATAATACTATATATATATATATATATATATATATATATATATATATATATATATATAATTTTTACCCCACTTTAACCTTGAGAAATATTTATCATATAAATATAAATAAATATTATAATACTAATATAAATTTTGAAGAATATTTTAAAATATATAATGTAACATATATTATAATATATATTATATAATTTGATATAATATTAAAATGCATATTATATAATATAATACTTATATATTAAAATATATTATATAATTTAATATAATATTAAAATATATAATATAATATCATATCATATAATATTAAACTCTATATATTATATTTTCAAGTATTAAAATATATATTATACGATCAAATATAATATTAAAAAATATATTATACAATCCAATATAATATTAAACGATATATTATATCATATTATATTATATATATAATATAAAATATATAAGATTCAAATATATTATGTAATTAATATTTTTTTTACATATATATTATATATTATATAATTTAATATTATATCATATTATACACAATATATATTTTAATATTATATTCAATTATATTATATATTTAATATTATATTAGATGATAAAATATATATTTAAATATCAGATTGTTATATATATATATATATATGTATATATATATATATATATATATATGTATATATATATATATATATATATAGATGTATATATATATATATATATATATATATATATATATATATATATATATATATATATATATATATATATATATATATATATATATATATATATATATATACTACAGCGGCTTCCCTCACAGAAACTCCACCTCCTCCATCCCCAGCTTCCACGACGCAACCACCGAGAAGCTCCTCGTGGTGCACAAAATCCCCTTATGAACCTCAAACCATTTCACCACATCTCGTTTATAGTCATTGTTTATCCTCCATAAACCTTCACCACCTATGCCAATAACCCCTCCTCTTTCAGCACTTTTGCACTTGCCCTATATTAACTGTGTTACCTGCATACTCTCTCGACAATGGTGGCACCATTTTCGATCTCTTGTCTATTAGGAACAACACCATCGACATCTCTTCTAATTATATCTTCGTTGCCACCATCCATGCCTTCCAAATCGGTGTAGAAATAAACCATCAAAGAAACAACCCTTTCAATCCCTGCATGACCTAGGGTTTTGTCCTAGGAAACAAGCTCCTATTAAAGATCTATTCAACTTCACTAAATTTATAGATCAACAAAAGAACTTGTGGCCTAACTGATGGCCACTATAAATGGCATCATGTGCTAAGATAATGATATCCTACTTTCTACTGTACATGAACATGTATACCCTTTTTAACACTATACAAAATTATAAATATCTACCAAACTGTTCTGCACCAGCGCTTCCACCAAACCACCACTATTCAAAACCAGAGTGTTTACAATAAAATATGCCATTTTGTCTCTTGTGAGACGAATATTAGACCCTTGCCCCACCGTATAAACCTCCAGCATATTAATATTTTTTTGAGACCTAATCATCTAAACACTTAAACATACCCATTCTTTTCAAATTAAAAAATACCCACATTCAAAAAAATTACATAGTAATCTTAGCACTTAAAACAGAGCAATATTAAAGCAGTTAGAGTAGAAATTGAACCCTCAATAGAATTAAAACCACTATCGATAAGATTCACTTGCTGTTCTTATCATCATCATCAGACTGTGTGAGCTCCTTAAATAGCTTCCACACCACAAAACCAGTGGCTATAGCAACAAATGCAGTGCCGATAATTTCCAACAAATATGTCTCATTTTCCTCTTCATGATATCACTGCCAGATTTAAGGCGATGACGCTGCGACGTCTAGAATATTTAGCATGAAGACCTGATCTTGGCGTCGAGGCATGTAGTCATTGATAGACCCATAGAGACAGTGACTGTCATCACACCAATACATATCATCTACTCTGTTTCTGTAGACTGTAAGCTCACCGAAGCCATCAGGATATAGAAGGCGTGACTTTATCAAATCAATTTTGGAGTGCTCGTGATTTTTGAAATAAGATGCTGTTATAGGTTGGGCGAATCTCCATTCCTCTTCCACTATAGGGTTACCCAGAATAAGACTATGTTTCTCCTTCATAAGCATATAACTGGCTTCTCCTTCATAAGGATATAACTGGTTTGAAGATGAAGACATTGTAGTGCGTCTGATCATTGGCACGAAGGACAGACCTTTACACCACTATTCAAAACCAAGCTATTTACAATGGAATATACCATTTTATCTTTTGTGAGATGAACCCTGGGCCTTGCCCCACTATATAAACCTCCGGTGAATTTTATGCTATGAGAATGGCATATCGAAGATTACAATGGCTACGAGAATGATATATCGGAATAGACTTGCAGAAAGGTGGTACTTTGGTACAGGTAGAGATTAATGTATCTTTTTGATGATTATTTTCAAGTGTTATATATACAATACTCAGCAATTTATATATGCTATAATCGACGATTTTATTCAACATTTTTAAAATGGCAGTGGACATTTAAATTATATAGATTATATAGTTTGGAATTCTTTATCTATTTTGTATTATTGTAAATAAATATATAATAATTAGGTATAATAATTTTTTTATTATAAAATTGAAGGTATTATTTAGAATCATTAAATTACATATAATATTGGTAAAGTTTTTTAATTATTTATGAATTTATGTGAAGAAGGAATGAAAAATATTTAGTATGTTCAATATAAATCTTTTTTACAAGTACTTAGTATTAATATTAATCTCATGGCTTCTAATACCTTTTTCATGGATGCACTTTATATGTTGAAAAGTAGTATTTATAAAAGCATCAAGTATGAAATTTAGAAAACTAATATATTGAAATAAAATGATACATAATTATCATAAGTTATCAGTCAACAAAAACTACATCACTATTTAGAGTATATGATGACAATGTAGTGGGTTTTAATGCTTATTTAGACAAAATTAAGGATTTGTATGAAATCTTATTCATTATGAGGATAAAATGTGTATAACTCTATTCAATATAGATATTACTCAACACAGAGATGACTTATTCAAGATTCATTAACTTAACTCTTTATTTCATGGTTAAACTTCAAACTCATTTTTTCAACCTCAACTTTTTTTGGTTGAAAAGTGAAATTTTATTAATATAACAAGATATAGTACATTGTTAAGCATACAAAAAATATGGGTGTAAAAGTCACACCCCAAAATAACTAAACCAAGCTAAAATGAGCATTAAGAATAGCAAAATCCAAAAAAAGACACCACATTGCCAAAAAAACCATAGTTAAACTAACTCAAGTGCATAATAATAAAGAAAGAGAAAGATAAAATGATGGTAAAAACCATAAAATTTTGTCTTAAGACACCTAAAGCCTATTCAAATATGTAGATATACGTCTTAATATTTACAAATTCTTCCTTGTAGCTTAAGTCTCCTTTTATCTGATTAATTCTGCAAAGGTCTAAAACCTTATTTTATTCAAGTTCACTTTACCTACTTACTAGGAGACTCAAGTCAATGTCACAAGACTCACAAGATCAAATACTAATTAGATCACCCATGATGATCAACGGTTGACTAGGTCCTGATGGTTGCTACGGGATTGTGTAGACATAACTTGACTCCTTCAAAAAAAAATTATCTTAATCTATTTACTAAGAGACTTGGATCATCTTACCAACATGTTTTCCATGATTATGCAATGATAGTAAACCTTTTCATGACATTTAGACCCTGATATTAATATTGATACAATCATCTTTAACCATTTATCCTTAGAGTCTATTTTTAGTTCAAAATATTTAGCTTACCTCTTTATAAATTGTCAACTAAGACTTCAGCCTTCAATAGCCATCTTCGTGGGCTTTGGATCATGTATATAATACCTAGAATTTATTCTCAAAATTGTACAAGAAATCTTTTGACTGATCCATTCACAAAACATGAACCATGCAATGATATTTTAATTACATATACAAAGTCATGGAATATGTAATCAAATTCAATTCATTGGCAAACATTTATTTAAAGTCTTTGATTCACATTCTAACCCAATCGATATAGTTTTAGTGAGTTTCACCATTAAATAATAAGACTTAGATGACCTAGCATCTTTGAATGGATTTAAATAGATTATATCATCAAGAGTAAACAAAATAGAATACTTACACCTGTAAACAACCCTATCGATTTGTACATATTCTATTCATTTGGCCAACTCAGACCTTTCAACTTTTCCTAAACATGCACAAAGACACATTTTACTATATGTGACTGAATCCATGTATCTTATATGCTTATTCATCTCTCATTTACCTTCAAATCACATGGTTGATGAAGGTTCCAACTACTTCATAGGCATCTTAAAAAATATATAGAGACCGATAAGATAACTTTATTATATTTGAATATGATTACGAGTGTGTAAAAATGGAATCTCTAATGATTACAAAGTCTACATAATAGAATTAAAAAAATTCCTACTCAAAAACTTTAAATACAAGTATGGATGTAAAAATATATTAAAAACACACTATATACTAATATTGTCATGAAGAATATTTACATTAGGATACTTTTTACAAAAACTAAAAGTATTTGTTTTCATTTCTTACCCTCTTCTTTGACTCGGATGATATTATTTTATGCTTTATATAATGACCTTGAATGTCTCCTTCTTGATAAATTCGATGCCTATCAGGTAGATAAGGGTCATACCATACTTGGAATGATCTAAATTTGGTTCCTTATTCCTCTCAAGCTCTTGGACCCAACTTAACAAAATGACTTTTACAAGACTTATCAAGTAATTACAATGTATTGAATGATCTTACAAGATAAATATGACTTTAAATGATCTCAAAAGACTCCTAGCTACATAATAGACCTTTTATAAGACTTATTAGACTCATCAACCACTACAATTTATCATATAATTACATAAAAGTATTTGAAAATTTAAATTTGCATTTTTAGAAGGAAACCTTCAAAGGCCTTAAAATGACCTATAACAAGCTCTTAATGTCTCAATGAGGGTTATTGAGACCAAATTGAACTATTTAAAACTAAATATAAGACCGTATATACATATTTGCAAGATGCTTATGTATCATAATGGCATAAACAACAAGGAGTCTATTACGCACCAATAATGAACATTGTGGCAAGCAAAGGTGAAGGATCACATGGCTTCCCCCCACCCCTTTAATCTAGGGGATTTTCATCAACCAAGATAGGGTCTCATCCATCATTCTATTGGTTAGTTTTAGTATCATTCTATTGCTTATAATCCTATCTAGAAGGATAAATGGCCAATGCGAACCACAATAACTTATCCTCTACAGGGAGCCTCTAAACCCTCCCCCCCACCACCACCACAATCTCTATTTCCACTATTATATCCTCAAGGATTAAATGGATATCAAGAATGAGGAGAAGTACTCCTCTAGCTTTGAGACCACTAGCTGTGAGATCGGTGATGTCATCCCTTTATGCCCAAAACTCTAAGGGGGATGGTGGGGAGATGGATCATGAGTTCATAGCTGACCACACAAGAAGTATTCACCCAATGGTCCAAAAATATCCATATATGGTGGAGATCAAGCTGAACCTTATCTGTTTGACTACTGATCTGAAGGTAAACATTAACAATCATAGTAACTTCATTAGTTATAGAAAGGTTTTTATTTTTCATGTCTTCATTATTAAAACATGCTTTATTTATAGTTTTCCAAATCTTAAAAATAATATCAGTATGGAAATATACTAGAATATGTTATATATTGTAAGAATTAGAGTGGAGTCACCTAGGAGGGCCATCTTTGAAGTGAACATTTTAGGTTTGAAGGGTTTAAATGGGGTATGAATCCATCTCTAGGAAGATTGGGCATTAGAACAAAATGAAAAGAGGTGCTTAATGGATTATGGGTGGTGATATGATTTACAAGTGGGAATTAAAAATTGCATGTGTTTGATTCAGTCGCCCATGTGTAGAATTTAGTAGATAATACACCGAAGGATATGAACTTTATTAGGCTTAATACAAGATACACAAACAATACCAAGCCTGTAAACTCAAACATGATGGAAATATTTAAGAGACCACCAATGGTTGAAGGTTTTTAGTATCAATATGTTGAGGGACCAAAATATTATAACCCAACCTAAGGGAATAGTGACAGAATGACATAGATGTAGGCCAAGACTAGTCCTTCCACCATGACATAAGAGAGGAAACTCCAATTTAATGCAATTAATTTTGAGGTATGGAACTTCATAATTCAAAAATGGATTTTTCATCTTCCTTATTTATAATGAAATTATAATTTACCATTTTCTCATGAATTCAATATTGAGTGACCTTACATAAGAGGTCTCCAATCATAAGAATATATATTTTAAATAGTCACAAACTTTTGACCCAAGGCACCATGGAAAAGGGAACATTGTGGAAATTCAACATGGAAGACCACCATGGGGATTGACAATTGAGATAAATACTATTTCTAAATCCTTCCCCCATCTAGATGAGTTGAGGTTTGAGATTTTACTAGGCATTATAGATACTTTACATGACAAAAGTGCCCCCTATATTAACTATTATAGGGGTGATGAGAATGTTTTGAAAACCAATCCCTTGTCAAGCCTTTCTACCAAGTGGACAACCTTGAGAGATGCATTTCCTCAATAATAATTTATAGGAATCATCCCCTTCAAAAATTTTAGTGATCCATTTAACACTAATAACAAGACCTTAAAGTTTAATATTAATGATCCCAAGATCACCAACTTATTTAATGCAAAAAAAATGGCCTAATAGACATGAGTAAAACCATGGTGCCTTTCAGAATTGGCTTAGAGAAAGTCTCTTGGGAAATTTTATAGGTTCACATAAGGCATTACAATAATCCCAATAAGATGAGTAGTAAACATGAGTAGTAGTGAACACCTTAGAAAATATCTAGAACTTCTCATAGAAAATCATTGGTTTGGGTATCTAGAAGGATTTTTTTTCTCAACTCTTTGAAGCACATAAGACCACTAATATAAAAGTGAGGATATAAAAATAAATTCAATACCTAATAATTTAACACAAACCCAAGGGATGATCCATTGACACTTATATCCCTTTAACCAAGGATATTTAGGTGAAAGGAACTAGTGATAACATTGAGTTTTCTACCATTGAATTGAGGACATAAAGGGAAGGCATAAAAATTCAACATATACCATAACATATGTAACAGAGTCCTCATCTTCCTAAAGAATTAGGAAGGAGTCATCAAAAAAGTGACCATTAATCTACTAGTGGTCTAATTTAGGGAGAGAAATAGCCTTCACCAAATCGTTGGAATGATGGCTATCAAAAATATAGTTGAATTTCTAAGTAGCTAGAACATAAAGATAAGGTGCAAGGGGGTAACCCTATCTAATATATATGTGAAGATCAAAGTGTTGGGATTAAGAGTCATTTATATTAATATAAGCCCTAATATCATAAAATAAACTGAAGACTTAACCCTAAAGCTTGAAGCATCACTATAATAAAAGGCCATTCAATTTAGTCTTAAGCTTTATCAAAATCAATCTTGATTAATAGTACCTTATGCTTGGATAACCTAACCCATTTCATAGGTTTCCAAATAACAATAAAATTACCCAAAATTTATTTATGTTTAATAGACCATGTGTTTTCACTACTCACAATTAAGGGGAGTAGGTACTTGATTCTGAGGGCTAAATTTTTAACTATGATTTTTTAAGAAACAGTAAGGTGATGGGCCTGTAATTAATAATTACCTTATGGTAAATATCCTTAAGAATGAATTTGATGTTGCCTTGATTAATGATATGGCCCAAAGAGTTGCATAAAACACATTCAACATAGACTTTATGAGGATTAGCTCAAAATATATCCCATAAGGTTTGATAGAATTCATAGAGAAACCCATCAACTCTTAGGGCATTGTCAGAGGCCATCTACATGATAACTTCCTTAAGGTCACTAAGGCTGAGTAGCCTATCATAGCCAATTTTATGCACTTATGATAGATTAAAGAGGAACACTTCAAGGCAATGATAGAGAGGAACTCATGATTAGGGGAGGAGGGTTGTGTAGTAAACACTATGTAATAGTCATGCATAAAAGCTTATAACATGTCAAAGAATTTGGTAAACTTATTTAAATAACATCTAATGGATTTATTTTTATTTTTATCCTGTCTTTATCGAAAGAGAAAGAAACATTTTCTGGTCACTTGGTCTGCATCTTTCTTCTATGTTATGCTCCTATGGCCTTGTAAACCTTGGCCGATTAGAGCTTATGTCTCCATGTGGTAGCCTAAGTCTACAAATGAGACCTTAAAGGCATGAATTTTAACTCATGTGAAACCCTATGGCATTCATGGTTTTTATCCTAATTAATACACTACCTAATGAGAGTCACTTGTTTTCCATAAATGTAGAGAAAATAGGTGGTGTTAGCTATTGCATTAGCCCACCACTCAATCCAACCAATATCCCCTGTGGGTCTAGGAGCTAGGTTCCAAACTCTAATGATTTTCCCAACATCCCATTCAAGTTTAAGATGGGTAGTATTGAGGTAAAACTGATAATTATGGAATTTGAATTGGGGGATAGTCCATTGAATGAAAAAGAAAATAGATTGATGGTCAAACAAGAAAGTGTTTGGTATCATAGAAACATGTCGATAATGAACAGGAGTGAATAAGACAAGGTCTTTTTATACTATCAAAGAATAGTCAAGGTGATTAAGAACTTGATCTTCTCCTTGATGAATATTAGACCATGTGAAGCAAGGATAATTTAATTCTCTCCTCTTTTAGTGGTTGAGATAAAAACCCCTAAGTTTATTTTACATGTAAAACTATGCCTCCCATTCCCCTACATTCCATCTCATGAGAAGATGTCATTCATTATATTCAATAGACTCAATCATGTTAAAGTCACCACAAAGAATCCAATACATATCTATAAGAGAGTATACTAACCATCTCTATATCAAGGTGCATTGTATAACATCATTAAAGGTATACAAGTTGACAAGGCTAAAGATGTGATTACTAAAGTCAAAAAGAGTCCAAACCACCTAATGGGTGGGGTTAAAACCCCAAGAAATAATATTTTGAGATAAAGCATGTGCTAAAATGGTGATAACACCTCCATGACCAATCTTGTGATAGGTTTCCTGATAAAGGGTCTCAGGATAAATCGTGTGAACAATAGAATGAAGTAATAAATAAAATAATTTGACTTCTTACATGAAGCATATTTTCATTTTGTAAAAATGATGAAAATCATAACTGACCATATACTTACACGTTAGATCAGTGATCCCTCTAACATTTCAAGAGTAAATTATCATTTGGAATCATCAAGGTTCATATAATTTCCCTATGTAAGACCTAAGAGGGATACAAACCAAATTAAATTTCAGCTAGGAAGGTCATAGTCTCCAAGTTTGAAAGGTTTCCTTTCATTTGGAATATAATACTCATTTACAAAGGGTGAAGAACTATGAGAGTTCCACAAAAATTATTTATGGTTGAGGGTCACAAGACCAAGCTTTGAATTTGATTCATTTTCCCTTGAAAGGGGTTGTGAATATGGAGCTATAGGAGAGGGAGATAGAGAATAAATAAAAAAGGGTGAGCACTTGAAGAGAATACAAGATAGGAGGTGGGGGTTTGACTTGTGTGGGAATTGGGACTTTACCAATAGAAACTTATGAGCTTGGCATCCATATGGTTCAATAAATAACTGGATAGGTTTTGACACTTCCATGAACTATATTATTCTTCTTATTAAAGACTATTGTCCACCCATCTTGGAATTATGGTATTTTAAATTAGACAACTTTTTTCTTGAGGAACAGTAGGAGTGGGGACCATTAGAGGGCATTCTCTATTTATATAGTCTTAATCTTGGTACTAGAAAAAATGGTTCAAGAGGATGATATAAATCACATGCTATGTGAAATGATTATTTCCTACTTGAATCTTAATGGACTCTTTGAGGTCTTTGACAAGGTCTTTTATCACACCAACCCTTATCTATGGATGTGGCGCATAAAAATTTTGTTGTTAATTGTAGATAAAGTTATATATAGGATTGATAAGTTGGTCAAAAAAATTACATAGAGGAAGAGGTAATATTTGAAATTAAACCCAAACTAGGATTTTAAGTTTATCTTGTTCTGAGACTTGAAAGTCTCAAATCTAATGGGAGAAAACAACCAAAGTGTTGATAATAAATGATGGGATATGGTTAACAATAGATTTTTAATGTTCAAGGTTTGTGAAATGAAATATAAATAAAACCTTAGTGAGTTTTTGAACCCCTTACAATTTCATCCCATGGCTTTCACAATGGTTGTGAACCCACTACTTTAACAGGCTCTCTAGATGACTCAAACCATAAAATAAGTAACCAAGGTAAAATTTTCAAAAAAAATACAAGATTTATCAAAATTTTATATTTATCTAGAACCACATCTAGTAAATTAGTGTCAGGGTAAGAGGATGTACCTTGTATTAAACCTTTGGGATAAACTTACAACCTTATTTCAGTGACATTGCTTCTAAGGCTCCCACTAGTTATCCCTACATCAAATGATGCATAAATAATGGTGGAGGAAATTTAATAAAGGGAAGGTAGCACCACTTAAATGGTATAAGTCCAACCTAATATATCATAATAAATATGTTATCAGAAGAAAATTAATCATGCCTAGATCGAAGACATATTGATGGTGTGATGGATAGGAGGAAACCCTAAAAGCCTACAAATATCTAGTGCTCTACAAGGATCTATCTTAATTGACTCATCAACCTCAATTTTATAGGTTTAAATGAACCCATTGTTCTACTTATTAGTCACAAGAATTCAAAATAAATATATCAATAACTTAACTCTTATGTTTAATGTTTTCCTTCCTTTTTCTCTTGCAAGTTCTTATTTGAAATGTACTTTTCTTGATATCATATTAACCTAGTATGGTTAGCATTAGAAAATAAGATATACTCACATTTATATTTGTATAAATGCAATATATCTATCCATATAATTTATAAATTAGGCAAGATAAAATTTATCAATTAATACAATAAATAAAACTAATTTGTAATCAATAATAAGTTAAAAGAGAGAATTTAAAAAATTATCATAGTTTTTATTAAGCTTAGATATAGTCATTAGAAACAAATAAAAATAAAATATAGAAGAGAATAAAAATTCTAAAACACTCAAGACAAACATAAATGGTTTTAGAATTCACTCTATGGTTAGTGGGAATAAGTTCCAAGGAACATCTTGTAATTTGTGTCCAACTATGAATTTATGAAATATCATGTTTCAATTATGTTCATCTATTCAAAGGATCTAAAAATATTATTCATTTATCATGAATTCCATACATCTTAACCACCCTAGAAACTCATCACATACAATAAAAATGAGGGATGAATTGGGGGAAATTTAATCCCTCCATTATTATTAGGCCCCTATGGTGGAATGAATTTGGAAAATAACATTCAATGCATTTCCAAAAATGATTCAGGGATACAAAACCTAAACCTATATGATTTTTCATGCTAGAATTAATAAGTGGCACAAGGAAATAACTAATTCAAATATGCTCTAAATGCTTTAATTTATCTAATTTTTTGACTTTAGATTCCTCTAATTGACTATTTCTTTCAGTTTCACTTATTATTCATTTTCATTTAGGTTCTTGTATATATTAAACTAATGGATGTGTATTTATAGACTTCTCAAATTCAATTTATAACCAAATTGGTGCACAAGATAACATACAAAAAGTGGGGAAAGTAATTATGATAGAATAGGAAAAATTAAACATGAGACATGAAATAAGGGTAAAAAATGTCAATATAAAAACCCTACATTATACGGTCTTTATAAATAGGCCTAAACCCCAAGAAAATAGATTAAGGAAGAGAAAGAAAGGAAATTATGGAGAAAATGCTAGAATATTCAAAAACATGAAAAACAATGTGGCAATAATATCTAATATGACCTGATAATTAGAAAACACAGAAATATAATAGAACAATTCAACTTCACAACTACTAATTACACCCATATACAAATTATGTTTCTACATAATGGCTAACTTTAATGTTTATATGTATACATATAAAATTAAAACAAAAAAAATTACCTATTATGTTTGGAGAAGATGATTTAATCATCAAAACATATATGATTTTTTCATTTCAATTTAAAAATAGGAGTGCACTAAAACTCAAAAGGAGATATCACTTGATTTCCACTATGAGGGCTATGAACATCATAGAATTAATATCCATGATCATGTGTCTTGGGATACATAAAATTTTACACAACATAGGTTTGACCATTCTATGTGATCATAGACACATCATTTTAGAAGTGTCATGTTGATACTTATCCTTTGTGTAATTCATAAAAAAATATATGTATATCCCAATATAAATGGAGAAGTGTGCAATGACTTGAAAAACATGATACACATCTTGTTTCTATTGTCATGATGTAACACAATACTATACATTTATGATGTGAAGTCATGGTTTCTCTCCCTATAGGACCACCCTAAATTGAACTTGTCTTATGAACCCCTCTAGCCTTTATCACGTATTATTCATGAACCTTAGTATCCATTTCACGCCTATACATTTATAGTATCACCTGCTCTCCTCTAACTATAATTCTAAGGATGTGTCAAACACATTATACAATAATGGTCATCTCCATTATTATAAAAATAGTATGTGTCATTATTCCACTTTTCAACCAAAGCATTGAGCATAACATAAATGAATTATATTCCCTTAACCTCTAGTGCATATAGGGATATGTGTGGCCAACTTGTGGCTTAAACACCTTCACATTATCTTGTTGCATTTATTTATGTTCTTCATATGGTCAGCCTATGGAATAACCATAGCTAAGTAGAATATATATAGGAGGTAATGGTTAGTATTTTATCATCATATTATGAATTCTGCTCTTATTACATTATTGTGGAGGTTGCCCCCTCAAAGTGGTTCAGTCATAATATTCAAGTATTCTTCTCTTTTACCAATTATTGTTGTGGATCTACTTATTCTTCTCTTAATTATACACTATATAATTTTGTTGTTACTAATCAACTAAGTAATTTCCTTACAAGTGGTGTTAGAGCTTTGATTTTGGCAAGTTTCTACATTATAATATTTTTTGGGATCTAACATCCTAAGCACTAGAAAGCTGAGAAACCATAACTCATGATTTGGGAGGAATTGAATATTTTTGTCACTGTAGCTTTGATCATGAGGTTTTTTACACAAAATAGATAAAAATTGGTAAAAAATAAAAAATAAATAAAAATAAAAATAAAAAATTCTATAAATTTTTTTTACCTTGTGAAAATTAGTAATCATTGGATTCATCTCTGTGAGATGATCACATTGGTATATTCTACTATTACACTTTTTAGGGTCAAACATTTTCACCCTTGTGCATAAAATCAGTATTTAGATTCATCTCAATGAGATGATCACAATGGTGTATTGTACTTGTTCACTTTTTTTGAGGTTGAAACCCTCCTAGTGTTTATGCATGAATGGTCCAAACACTCTCAAATATGATATATGGAAATAAACTCTAAAAACTCCTCGTAAGGACAACATGGATTTGGAACTTTTGATCTATGTGTCTTAGAAGTAGTTGAGCAATTTAAGTTATAATTATA
The DNA here is from genome assembly GCA_037957365.1 of Torreya grandis. Lineage (NCBI taxonomy): Eukaryota > Viridiplantae > Streptophyta > Pinopsida > Cupressales > Taxaceae > Torreya > Torreya grandis. The sequence goes on from JARHVA010003257.1 coordinate 1,537,463, forward strand.
GGTCATAGTGGAAAATTTTGATTTTGATATGGTTGAAGGGGACATTACAGGGTTATGAGGGGACTTTTATAGTGTGATGGATCAATACAAAAAATACCTAGGAAATTGGCTAATTTTCTAACTCATCCACTACAAAATAACCCTCCACAACTTAGGTTTGCTTCATCTCCTCCAGATAATACCAACACCAACTCTGTCCCTCAGCTGATGTTGCCAAAAGTGGACTTGCACAAGTTTGATGTTAATGATCTACTTGGCTAACTCACTCAAATTGAAAAATTATTTAATTTCCATCAGACTCCATGTTCACAAAAAGTGGTGATGACTTCTTTATATTTGGAAAATGAGCCATTCATTTGGTATTGTTGGTTATGTGCTAAAAATATAAAGAAGGGTGTTCCAGTTTTAGGGTCAGTATTTTTTGAGGAGTTATAGATCCACTATCGAAAAAATATATCTAAAAACTAATTCAGTTAGCTAGATAAGTTTCTCCATACTAGCACTGTCAAGGATTCCATTTATCAATTTTAGAATCTTTCCTTATGTGTGGCAGACATCATTGAGGAAAATCTGACTGACCTATTTTTGGGTGGTCTTAAAGATAACATCCAATTGGAGGTTCACATGTTTCATCCTAATATTGTATATGAGGCCATACTAAGGGCACACATGGTTGAGGAAAAAGATGTAATGAAATTACTTAAATATTTACATAAAATAAGAAAATATGAGAGATTACACAGTGATAATTGATATCAGAATAGAATACTCGATAATATATCAAATCCACTTCGAGGGGGAAACCTCCACAACAATGCACTAATAGCAGAACACTTCATATGATGATTAAATACTAACCACTACCTCATATATATAGTCTACTTATCTTAGGTTATTTCATAGGCTGACCTATATAAGATCATAGAAAAATGTAACAAGTAAATAAAAGAGGTATGTAAGCCACAAGTCAGCCACACATATCCCTAGACACACCAATGGTTAAGGGCATATCAAGGCCTTCCCCTTCAAAATAATGTTATCCTCAATGTTGTGGTAACTCTGGATGTTGCTACATAAATGCTTCATCCTCCCAAGTGGCATCTTTAAATAGAAAATTCTTCCATTTAATCAAGTATTCTATAATTGCTCTAGAACTCAATTGCTTGGTGCATTGTTGAAGGATCACCTTAGGATCAAGAATAACTCTACCTTTCTCATCCAATTATGGTAATTCTATTTGAATGGTAACTCTATGTCCAATGACCTTCTTCAGGTATGATACATGAAATACTAGATGTATGCAAGAGGATGAAGGAAAATCTAAATTATAGGCCACACTGCTAATTTTCTACAAGATCTAATAAGGCCCATAATACTTAGGGGACAACTTGTTATCCTTTTTTTGTTTCTAAAATGACATCTATTTGTATGGTTTTAAGTGAACAAAGACCTAATCACCAATGTCAAAATTCCTCTCACTTCTATGTTGATATGTTTATTGCTTCATGCAATTCTGGGCCATAGCTAAATTTTCACATAAACTTTCAAGGACCTCCTATTGATGGTGAATATGTTTATCAACTGTACAAACCTTAGGATGGACCTTCAAGGTTGAAGTGATGGATGGAGGGTGGTATCTATATAATGCCACAAAAGGAGACATTTTGTAAGAACTATGAACAAAATTATTATACCACCATTCAACAAGTGGCAACCATGAACCCATTTATCTTATTTATCAGAAACAAAACAATGGAGATATCCTTCTAAACATTTGTTGACTACCTTAGTTTGTCCATCAGATTGAGGATGATAAGATGAACTATGAGCCGATTGAGTGCCTAAACATGTAAATAACTCAATCCAAAAATTACTAGTAAAAATGGGATCTCTATCATTAAAAATGATCTTAGGGGTCCCATGCAATTTTTGAATTGTATTGAGAAAATCAAAAGCTATTATACTAGAAACAAATGGCTAGGATAATGAACACAAATGAGCATACTTACTGAGATTAAAGGAACATTGCGTTAATCTTGCTCATAATCATATTCATAAATCCCCCTTAGCTGAGCATTCTCAAGCCATTAGCCATCATATTTGCATGGATAAGTTAAAAATGTTATTTCCAAAGAATATTTTTTCTTTAAGAGAAGGATATGTGAAGTAATTGAAATTGAAAAAAAATCATAATAATCTAAATAGGGATGATGGTTGGAAACTTAGCTCTAATTAGAAACCTATTGTTCATCTCATAAAAAACAAAAATAAGTATCCCACGTGATTCCTTCCTTGCCATCCATTATTATTTTTTCTTTGCATTGGCTTACCTATTCCTTGTTTTCTCTAGTTTATTCTTATTTATAGGTCTAGTTTGTACCATCATTTCTCATGTTTTTCAACAATCCTGAAGATGGGCCTAGCTTTGGATCAAACCATTGATTTTTCATTTTCTTGTAATGTAGTTCTTTTATTTTATTCAATTTATTACTGTGTAATCATCAAAAATATTATTGTATCCCTACACTAAAGAGAGATTCTATTTGAGGTTTGTACCTTTGAAAAACTACACATAAAAATGGTGCATAGGCTTGCAAATTTTGGTTTTTTTTAAATGTAGAGATTTTAAGATCATTTTGAAGTTTGTTGTTTTGAAAAATAATTTGGAGAGGCATAATTCTTAGGCATTAAAATTAGCTATTTTATCTATCAATTGGTCTGAGTTAAATCAAACTAGGGGTGCAATTCATGATCTTTCCAATAGACTTTATTTTCTACTTTTAAAGCTTGTGAACTCTATTCATAATGACCTATGGGAATGCCTTGAGTCAGCCTCTACTGGTGCTTTTCAAACAACATTAGATATTATTTCTGCCAAACAAAACAAAAAGTTTGATCTGCTTTATTAGGATCCAAAACCATTTGTCATTCTAAAGAAAAATTTGAGTATTTTTAATATTTCTGACTACAGCTTGGACATGGCCTCCAAAACTATTCTTGAATATAGTTTAAACTATGCATTTGTGCCAAAATTCATTTCCCTTGAATCTTTAATTTTTAGTGTGGAAGACTTGATAAAAAATTTGCCAGTTGATTCTATTGAAGAGGTCAGGTAGGAATGCACTGTTGTATTAAGAAAATCTAAGCTGTCGAAGGATAACCTTTTTAAGGAAGAAGCCATTGCTCTTAAGAATCTTAGATCCAATAAAAATATTACTATTATTAGGGTTGACAAAGGTAACACTACTGTGATTATGAAAATGGTAGACTATGCTAATAAAATGATTGAGCTTTTACAAATTGGGAAAGCTATAATAAGTTAGATAAAGATCCTATCAATAGAATTTTAAAAGGGGTTGAAAATGCTATTAAGTGTTCCTCCTTGGATGACAATTTAAATAAAAGGATTATACAAAAAATTATTTGATCTCATGTATCTATTGTCTACCTAAGATCCACAAAGATGGAATTCCTATGAGGCCCATTATAAATACTACAAGCTCACCTTCTTATAATCTGGCCAAATTCTTCTCTCAAAAATTGAATTCTCTCTTAGGCGACATAAATTCTTTCATGAAAGACTACCCATAAGGTTAATGAAATGAGGAATTTCAAGGTTGAAAAGTAGGAAATTTTGGTTAGTTTTGATGAAGTTTCTCTCTTTACTAAGGTTCTAATGAATGAGACTATTGATATTATAGGAAACCTTACTAATGATGAAACTACTAATTTGGTGAAGGTTTGTTTGAAAGCCACCTATTTTAGCTCTCATGGTATCTTATATGAGTATATTGAAGGTATTGCTATGGGGTTACCACTCACTTGTTGTGGCTAGTATTTATATGGAACATTTTGAAAACTTAGCTCTCTTCGCTACTCTATTAAATCCTAAATGGTGTAAACATTTCATTCATGACACTAATGCAAATTGGCCTAATGGGAAACTGAGCTTGGATAAGTTTTTATATTTTTTAAATAGTATATGAAACCTCATTAAGTTTACTATGGAGATTAAAGAGAATAATCAAATCCCATATTTGGACATCCTCATAATAAGAAGCACTGATGGTTCTTTATCTCACTGTCTTTCAAAAGAAAACTCATTTTGACAAATTATTGCATGTTGATTCCCACCACCATCCAACTTAGAAACATGGCATTATAAATACCCTGGTTACTAAGGCTATGATAATTTTAGAGTCTAAGCATATTAATCAAGAATTGGAACACTTGTCAACATTTTTCAAAATAAATGGATTTAATGATAATATGGTTAGAAGAGTTATCTAGAAAATATAGATTGCTCCTCACCATGCTCGCCTTGAAGAAGATTTATGTGTTAGAGTGTCTTTTCCTTATATTAAAGGAACCATCGATGTTATAGTGAGGATTATTAAGAACAAGAATATAAAATTCACTTTTACCCCACTTAATACAATTGGGAAAATGATTGACAAGGCAAAATATCCTCATGTTCCAAGTTATTTCAAAAGAGTTTACTCTATCCGTTATAGTTGTGGTAAATATTATGTGGGGGAAACTAGTCGTTCTATATAGGATAGATTAAAGTAACATTGTGTTGAGCTTGCTCATTATCATATTCATAAATCTACCTTAGCTGAGCATTCTCAAGCCACTGGCCATCATATTTTCATGGATAAGTTAAATGTTATTGTCAAATAAGTTTTTTTCTTGAAGAAAAGGATCCATGAAGCAATTGAAATTGCAAAAAACCCTAATAATCTAAATAGGGATGATGGATGGAAGCTTAGCTCTAATTAGAAACCTAGTGTTCATCTCATAAAAAATAAAAATGAGTATCCCATGTTATTCCTTCCTAGCCCTCTGTTATTATTATTTCTTTGTCTTGACTAACCTATTCCTTGTTTTCTCTAGTTTATTCTTATTTATAGGTCTAGTTTGTATCATTATTTCTCATGTTTTTGAGTAATCCTAAAGATGGGCCTAGCTTTAGCTCAAAACATCAACTATTTTTTTCTTGTAATGTAGTTATCCAATTTTATTCAATTTATTACTACATAATCATGAAAAATCTTATTGTATCCCTCCATAGAAGGGAGGCAATGTTTGAGGTTCATACCTTTGAAAAACTATGCATAAAAATGGTGCATAAGCTTGCAGACTTTAGTTTTTTTTTTAAATGTAGATATTTTAAGATCATTTAAAAGTTCGCTATTTTGAAACATAATTTAGAGAGGCATAATTCTCAAGAATTAAAATTATCTAGTTTATCTATTATTCAGTCTAAGTTAAAGTGGACTAGGGGTGAAATTCATGAGCTTTCCAATAGAATTTATTTTTTGCATTTAAATCTTACAAACTCTATTTTTAGTAGCCTATGGAAATACCTTAAGTCAACCTCTGCTGGCATTTTGTAAAGAACATTAGATGTTATTTATTCTAAACAAAATAGAAAGTTTGATCTATTTTATCAAGATCAAAAATTGTTTGTCACGCTAAAGAAAAAGTTGAGTATTTTGAATATTTTTGACTGCAACTTGGATGTGGCCTCCAAAAATGTTCTTGAATAGATTTTAAACTATACAGTTATGCCAAAAATAATTCCCCTTGAATCTTTGATTTGGAGCATGAAAGACTCAATAAAAAAATTTCCAGTTGATTCTATTGAAGAGTTAGGTAGGAATGCATTGTTTATTAAGAAAAGCTAAACTATCAAAGGATAATCTTTTGAAGGAAGAAGCCAATGCTCTTAAGAATCTTAGATCTAATAAAGATATTACTATTGTTAGGGCTAACAAAGTAACACTAATATGATTAGGAACATGGTTATCTATGATAATAAAATGATTGAGATTTAATCAAATCTAGAAATCTATAAGAATTTAGATAAAGATCCTAGAAATAGAATTTTAAAAGAGGTTAAAAATTATATTAAGTTTTCCTCGTTATATGATAATTTAAAGAAGAAGCTTATTCCAAAAAATTGTTTGATCTCATGTATCTATGGTTTACCTAAGATCCACAAAGATGTAATTACTATGAGGCCCATTGTAAATAATATAAGCTCACCTTTCTATAATATGGCCAAATTCCTATCTTAAAAATTGAATTCTCTCATAGGTGGCACAAATTCTTTCATCAAGGACTCTAACCATATGGTTAATGAAATGAGGAATTTAAAGGTTGACAAGTAGGATATTTTGGTTAGTTTTGATGTAGTTTCTCTCTTTACTAAGGTTCTGATGAATGAGGTTATTGAAATTATATGAAACCTTACTAATGATGAAACTTATAATTTAGTGAAGGTTTTTTTGAAAGCCCCCTATTTCAGCTTTCGTGACATCTTATATGAACAGATTAAAGGTATTGCTATGGGGTCACTACTCTTAGCTATTGTGGCTAATATTTATATGGAGCATTTTAAAAACTTAAGTCTCTTCGCTACTCCATTAAATCCTAAATGGTGGAAATGTTTCATTGATGATACTAATGTAAATTGGCCTCATGAGAAATAGAGTTTGGATAAGTTTTTAGATTTTTTAAATAGTATATCAGACCTCATTAAGTTTACTATAGAGATTAAACAGAATAATCGAATCCCATTTTTTGATGTCCTCATAATAAGAATCAATGATGGTTCTTTATCTCACCACATCTTTCAAAAGAAAACTCATTCTAACAAATACTTGCATGCTAATTCCCACCACCATCTAGCTCAGAAACATGGAATTATAAAAAACCTGGTTACTCGAGCTATGAGAATTTTAAACTTTGAGCATATTGATCAAAAATTGGAACACTTGTCAACATTTGTCAAAATAAATAGTTATAATGATAATATGGTTAAAAGAGTTATCCATAAGGCAAAGATTACTCCTCGCCTTGCTCAACGTGAAGAAGATTTCTATGGTAGAGTGTGTTTTACTCCTCGCCTTGCTCAACTTGAATAATATATAATTTACTTATAACCCAATTAATACAATCAAGGAAATGCTTGACAAGGTAAAATATCCTCATGTTATGAGTTGTTTCAAAGGAGTTTACTATATTCCTTGTAGTTGTGGTAAAGTTTATGTAGGGGAAATTGATCATTCTATATAAGTCATATTAAAGGAACATTGTGTTGATCTTGCTCATAATCATATTCATAAATCCACCTAAGCTAAGTGTTCTCAAGCTATTGGCCATCATATTTTCATGGATAATTTAAATGTTATTGCCAAAGAATATTTTTTCTTGAAGAGAAGGATTTGTGAAGAAATTGAAATTGAAAAAAAAACCTAATAATCTAAATAGAGATGATGGATGGAAACTTATCTCTAATTTGAGACCTATTTTTCATTTCATAAAAAATAAAAATCAGTGTTCCATGTGATTCTTTCCTTTCCCTTAGTTATTATTTTTTCTTTGCCTTGGCTGACCTATTCCTTGATTTCTCTGATTTATTCTTATTTATAGGTCTGGTTTGTATCATTATTTCTCATGTTTTTTGGCAATCCTGAAGATGGGACTAACTTTGGATTGAAACATCGATTCTTCATTTTTTTTGTAACACAGTTCTCCACTTTTATTCAAGGAAGTTTGATTTTAATTTGATGTTAAAAAAATTTAATTTTTATTTAATATTAATTTTATTACACTAATTGAATATTATCATTGAATTTAAAATATGTTAATAATTATACAATCAAAAATAAATTTAATTTTTATTTAATGTTAATTTTATTACACTAATTGAATATTATCATTGGATTTAAAATATGTTAATCATTATAAAACTAACTAGTGACATTTGAGTCTAAATCAATTTCCATGATATTAACATAACATACCTTTATGATAAACTTCCACTACCTAACATTAACATGAAATTTGATTTCATTAATGGACATAAGATGAATATGCTTATATTGCTTATATATTTCCTACTTGAGGCATCATGTACATGTGATTATATTTTATTACATATCCTTGTGTGAAAATTTATTTATGACCAACATGAATTCATGATGAAATATTATTATATTATAAATTAGTATTGTTACTTTATATCTTATACATGATACCCGTAATCATTTAGTTTGAGATAATTGTTTCATGTAAATTATCCCATATGTCAAAATGGGACATAAAATATCCATTCTTATTTCTACATCCAAGGTTGAAGAGACTTCCAGGTTATTTTTTCATCCATTTAAGTACGTGACAACTTATTATTTAGAGATGTCTACAACATGTGACTCTTATTCCAATCATGAGATATCTGTAAAAAAAATTAAATGTAAATTATCTTTTATAAACATGGTATTTACTTAGCTTGTACTTTTCATCTCTAAATTTTTACTTAAAACACATGCAAGATTTAGCATGGAGTATGAGACTTGGATTTCAACAACAATATCCTCACATTTAATTACCACATTAGGTACATCGATTCCAATTTATATTTAAGTATTTAAAAAAACTATATGAATAAACACTTATTTTTTGGTAAGTTGATCATTTAAAACTCACAATACATATACACAAGACTTCAAGATGTTAAATATTCACATTGGATTTCTACAACAAAAAAATCATTAATTTTAGTTTTTCTTTTATTAATTGCAAGAGGTTATTGGTTATTTATACACTTATCCACATGCACATATTCTTTAAATTTTTGTAAGGGTACAAGTTTCAATATCCCAAGACACATGAGCATGGATTTTAGTTTATGATGTTCATAGCCCCCACGGTGGAAATGAAGTGATATCTCCTTTTGAGTTTTAGTATAGTCTTATTTCTATATTGAAATTTAAAAAATCATACATATTTTGATGACTGAAGCATCATAACCAAACACAATAGGTAATTTTGTTTGTTTTACTTTTGTATGTATGCATATACACATTAAAGTTATCCATTGTGTAGAAACCTATTTTTTATTCGGGTGTAATTAGTAGTTATGAAATTAAATTATTCTATTATAATTGTGTGTTTTCTAATTATCAATTCATATTGGATCTTATTGGTACATTTTACTCATGTTTTGGCATCTTCCAACATTTTCCCCCTAATATTTTTCCTTGGGTTTTGGGCATATTTTTGGGGACCATACAATGTAAGGTTTTGATATTGACACTTTTGACCCTTATTTCATATACCATGTTCATTTTTTATTCTTATGTTATAGTTTAATTTCCCACTTGCTGTATGTTATCTTGTGCACCACTTTGGTTCTAATTTTAATTTGAAAAGTCTATAAATACACATGCAAGACCCTAAATGAAAATGAATGATATGTGAAATTGAAATAGATACCCAATCTTTATTAGAGGAATATAATGTCAAAATATTAGATAACTATTAAAGTATATTTGAATAAAGATTTGAACCATTTATTATCTTGTGCCACTTATTAATTCTAACATGAAAAGTCATATAAGTTTAGGGTTTACATCCATGGAATTATTTCTTGAAGTGCATTGATTTTTTTTTTCCAGATTCATTCCACCCTAGGGGCCTCATAATAATGGAGGGATAAAATTTGCCCCTATTCATCCCTGATGTTTATTGTATGTGATGAGTTTATAGGGTGTGAAGATGCATGGAATTTATGAGAATACAAAAATATTTTTATATCATTTGAACAAATGAACATAATCACAAAAATGAGACTTCTGAAATTAATAGTTGGACACAAATGAAAATTTGTTCTTTGGAACTTCTTCACACTACCCATAGAGTGCATTCTAAAAAAAATATGTTTGTCTTGAGTGTTTTAGGTTTTTATATCTCCCCTTGTAGATTTTTTAAAAATTTTATTCTAATGGCTATCTCAAAGCTTAATACAAACTAAGATAATTTTTTAAATCCTCTCTTTTCATTTATTATTGATTTTTTAATATTCTTGATTACAAATTAGTTTGTTTTATTGTATTAAATGACTAAATTTTATCTAGACTAATTTGTAAATTATATGGATAGATATATTGTATATTTACAAATATAAATGTGAGTATATTTTATCATCTAATAATAACCATAATAGGTTAATATGACTGCAAGAAAATTAAATTTCAAATAAAAACTTGTAATAGAAAAAATAAGGAAATAATTAAACATAAGAGTTAAGTTGTTAAGATATTTCTTTTGACATCTCATGACTACTAAGTATAACAATGGGTTCATTTACACCTCTACAATTGAGGTAGAAGAAATGAGTTTCAGGTTTAGCAATGAAATAAATAGAAATGTTGATGAGATTGAAGTTTAATATCTACCTATAATAAAGTAATACCTTCCTACAAGTGTATTCTAATACATCATTCTCATAGCTAGTGTAATATTAGATACATCAACACAATATATAACTCATTTTATGTGTGGCTATTTTATCCTTGATTTGGCCCATATTTATTTACATCTATAAACTCAATAAGGTACACAAGTGTATTCTCTGAAAATGAACTTGTGATTATTAATTATTGGCTACAAATATCATAAATGTATGTGGCTACTAACATGGAATTTTATATTAAATTTAATTCACTTCTTTATTTTCCCAATGATAATGAATCATATCAAGTCAAATGTTGACCCAAAGAAGTTTCACCTTTGAATTAAAATAAGAAGAGTGATAGTTGCACATTAAAAGTGCAACCATCATACCAAAAAATAAAAATAATCTTCCCTCTGTGTCTATTTACCAAGTTTATAATATGGGAAAGTCATTCCTGTTGACAATGTATCGAGATCAACATAAAGAACAAAAAAACATGAAAATGGTGTGAAACATTACAATTCAAAATTTAAAACCTTGACTAAAGAGCATAGATACCTTAAAAAGGTTATTATACATAATTACTTGAACACCATTATTCCAAGGTAGGTTTTTGGCTTTGACCTCATTTATAATAAAGGAGATGATATGACTATAACTTGTTTGTCTAGGAAAAACATTTACACTTCATTTAAGTACCTATTGGTAAGATATATTCAATATCAAATTAAATATGTAAATATACAAAAAATGTAAAATCAATAAAAAATCCAAAGCAAATCATCTTTTCCATGACATTATCTATCAAACATTGCCTTGAGGAAGATCACATTATCCTATTATACCAATTCCATTTCAAAATAAATTAAGAGATCAAAAGTGAAACTTCTAACTCTATGATATATATTATCGTCATTGTTATGTCTATTAATGTTGCCTCCACTTTTAGAAAACTAATTGGAACTTTCAACATGATAAAAATGTTAATACTACAATACAACTATAGATACAACATCAATTTAAGCCTTTAGGGAACCTTCTACGATGAAGATGGAAAACTTTTTGATGATTAGTGTGATACCAAAACATTGTTGATTCTAATTATTTCAATTAACAAAGGAAAATTCTAGCTTATAGTGTAGAAACTATAGGGCATAGATCCAACACATAATTATTTATCAACTTACAATAGTTGAGGCACACAAAATGAAGAGTTGGTATGAATCATATTGTACCATGATGCCAACATCATCATGGAGTATAAATATTACAGGGAAAAAAAACATTTGTAGACATCCATGGTTTAGGAGTTCTTGGAAAATAAAGTTCAATTATAGTTGATGTGATATTCTTCCCCATTAATTTTTTTTTTTGTTACCCTACTTAACTTACTTTACAATAAATAATGAAAAAACAATCCATTCAAAATACTAATACTTATTGGAATTGTAAAAAATGTAACATATATGTGGCATAATGTGAATATAAATATGTATTAAATTTCATATAATATTATGGCACAAGAACAATATGGACCACAATTTTTCAATATTTTGATGATGTAATTATGGTCATTATAGAACATGATCTACATATGATATCATCTTCAACAAAATAAACATGAGATATTTTTAAGAAAGTGATCTTTTGCAAGTACCACTTTACACTAGTAATATAATTGGAGTTATGAAATAACAAGGATTATGTCCATTGTATTGTATTGAATACATGCAAAAATTATTCTTCACCAAATGATGCAACTTTATTTGATACATTTGATGTAGCTTAATAAATACGTGTACCTAGATATGTCAAATAATTAGAACTTGCATGTGAGTCCTTGCACACACTCTTTAGTGTTACAATTGCACTTGATATACTATATGGAAATTAATGTTTTTTAGTTAACATGCTTCCATTGTTACCCATAATTTCACATAAACACCAAAAAAATTATACAACTCTTCCCATAACTTTGTCATTTTAATATTTGTATACACATCATCATTCTCATATACTAAAAAAGTCACATTATAATTATATGCAGACTAACATCTTATATTATCTATATGAGTTAAATACATGTACTTGTGATTCCACATATATTTTAATGTTCCCATGAATGGTACTTATCATTCTACTACTTACAGGCAATTCACAATTTCACTTTTATGCTTGGTATGTAATTACAATGTCATCCTTAACTTTCAAGTGGGTATATTTATATACTACATATTACTCTCATATACAAAATCTAATTATCTATATAAAACCCGATAGTATCTAACATTTAATTTCTCCTCCATGATCACTAAAGAAAACCATTGAAGATTAAGAAAAAATTAATGGATTTCTTGTATTAAAATGTATAAAAGGAAAAAATAAATTAATGAAATTAAACTCTTTACCATGCACATAAGACTACTATCATCCACACACTATGTGATTATATTATTCAACAACTACATAATACATTTAATAAAAGGTTATATTATCTTCCTTAAAAACAAAATATAAAATTATCCTTATTTTAGAGATGTGAAAATTAATCTTCATGTACCAATATCTCCTTCATATATAACATATCATTGTATTATTTAATGATCTTTTTCATTTAACAATCAAATGCAAAGAATAAATAAACTATTAAAAATAATTTATATCTAAAAAATATATAGATATTAATACAAAATATAGTAATCTAAATAATTATAAATGATAAATAAATATTAAATTAACAAATATATATGCAAGCCTAGCTCAAACTAAACTTATGTTGACTATGTAGGCTGGCTATTAGACAAGGCCTCATTCAGAGGTCAAGACCACACTCCATCCTTATATATTGAATAAATACACTTTTTTTTAATTGTGTAATAGTTTTTCATGTGTGAGCACCTATAGTTATCTATGATGACTTAATAATTTATTGTGTGTCATTATTTAATTTGCAAAAGACCTTAAAAACCAAAGCCCTAGTTCTTGCACAATAAACCTAATTAAAATAAAATAAAATGTTGAAATGGGAATAATAGAGTTATCCTCAAAAAACCCAATGTAACTTGAGTGACACCTACATATCCCAAAAGGACCTTAGGATGATGTAGTTATCCCTCTTAGGGTGAGTGTGTGAATCTTGATATTTATGTACACATATATCTAGATAGATTGATTTGAATGATTGAAAATGAGTACTCTTGACCTAAAATGAAAAAAAACTCTAGACTTGGCCTAAGACTATTAGAAAAAAATTGGAATTATAATTAGAAGGAATAGTGCTATTTTTTTCAATCTTAGTAGAATTTATAAGTGATTTCTAGATGTGTTTGGAGAGGCCTTGATGTTATTATTTAGAAGACAATTTAGAATATTTCGATTAAAATATTTTTTAAAAGTGTGGGAGTGGTAATATGAATCATATCAAATTTGAAATATTACCATTGAAATACAGGGTATAAGATTGTATTAGTGGAAAAGGTCATGGTGCAGCTTTGTATGCCTAGTGTGGTCTTATCCTAGAATGATAGAGACTTTTGAGAATTAGATAATAAGAACTTGTGGGTATAATATGGATTCATAAGTGATGTTTATATTAATTTTAAGGTATTAAATTGAATAGATAATTATACCATGCATATTTAAATTTAAAATAATGGGGAATAGAATAAGTATGGTAAGGTTGTCAAGATTAACATTTTCAATAACTTAATGATTAAATTTGAGTTTCTAAATTTTTATTCCACCACCCATGACCCAAAACCCTCCTCTCCCCACATTTTATAGTAAGTTATGAAATTAATTGAGATTACTAGAGTAAAATATATGTGAACCTCAGTGTGTATATACAATTTGTATTTTAATATGAAGCTTGATTGTGCAAGATGCCTCAATACAACACCTAGAATAATGCTACTGAAATTAGTTATCTTCCATATGTAAAAATTAAAAATATGAAACATGAAATTTGAACTTTGAAAAGAGAGTAAGGAAATAATACACTTGAAAATGGTATAAATCTAATATGCTATAACTTGGAAATGGAGAAGCACATGCACCCTCTTACTAAAGAATTTGGAGAAATGTTGAATCTCTAGAAATTTAAGTGATCAAATCTTAATTTGAAAACCTTTGAAATACTTTGAGATAGAAAAAGTGTATGCTCTAACTCTCATTTGAATATGTAGAATACTTTGAAAAATATTTGAATGGGTGGAACCAATAAATGTGGATCACTACAATGGAAAAATTATAACCACAGGTGTTAAGTGTCACTAGACTCTAATGTGGCCACTTTAAAAATGAAACAAATCAAACCTCTTGAGATGGATCTAAATTATATTTGAAAATTTTTAACCTTAAAACTTTTTAACTTTTAGAAAGTGAAAATTGAAATTGTCATGTAGACACATGAACATGAATGAATATCATGTTTCATGTATCTGTACTAAAATGTTATATGATTTCAATTGAATATTTTAAGTATTTGATGGATGTAACTTTATAATTTAAATTACTTTGTGCATGTACATGTACATGCATCAATTAAATTTTAATATGTATTAAAACAACATGTATGTTGCATGCCCCCATAATCTATAAATTATGAATCATGTTGTATTTTATGATAAATCTAAAATTTGTTACTCATGAGGATTTTGAGTTCTCAAGATAAGCCTATTTTTATACCCTCCTTTTGAGATAAGATATGTAGCCTGCAAATGACTAATCTCAAAATAGAACTGTATAATTATTGAAATATGTAATAATTTAGTATCATATAAACATTTTAATTATTTTCATCATAGTTTTGAATGTAACATTGAATTTTATATGAGACATGTTTTACATAATTATAATATTGAAGCACATAAATAACATGTGTATGATATGTATCATGTCACAAAATTAGAATTAGAAATAATTCATGATATGAATATTGGAACCATAGTAACAAACAATGACAATATAATAAAAGTCTTTAAATTCTACAAAGAATGTCACACATAAGGCCTATAGGTGACATACATAGAACATGTGAATGTCACATAAAAACATAAGGCTAAGGTACACATGTAAATTAAATGATGATGTCATACAAGAAAGAATGTGTGTGTGTGTGTGTGTGTGTGTGTGTGTGTGTGTGTGTGTGTGTGTGTGTGTGTGTGTGTGTGTGTGTGTTGAACTTACACATCCAATGGCCACACATAGTAAGCAATAAATTCCTAACATATATCATGTAGTAAATTAAGAATGTAAAAATAAACATAGAACAACTAAGACCAGTCTACATCAACCATATGCATATATGACATACTTAAGTGGTAGCATATCCATGTAAAAAAATGTAAAATATGAGTGATTAAAAACTAAATTTTATGATATATAGCTAAACATTGTAGAGAGGTTTTGGATAGATAAAACTTGTTGAATTTTTTTATTGAGAACGAAGAGATGTCAACAACTTAGAAAGGTTTTTGGGTAATAAGGAAAGCCTGATAATTTTTAAAAAAAAAACATGTAATAGTGTGTCTTGTATCACACTTGTATACTTCATTAATAAGTATTGTGTATTGAAAATTTTAATATGATATTTACTTAACTTTAAAAAAATAACATAGGTATAAAAGTAAGCTAGAAAAATTTTGAAAATACATGTAGGTCATGATTTTGAATTATTGAAAGTATTTTGATTTTTTTGTTTTTTTAACATATAAGATTTTTTTTCACTTTTATGGAATATTTGTATTTATTTTGTTTGAAATATTTATAATTAAAAAGAATAAGAAACAAGGATTATAAATTAGAAGAATTCAGATGGATTTGAACAATCCTCAACAATGTGGTAATCCATAGTGTAGTAAGAAAGGAAGGCAAGGAAAATGCCCCTAATGTATAAGGATTTGAATCATGATCTTGTTGATAAGGATGTTCATGCCCTAGATGCACAATAATCTATGTGTGATCATGTATAATATAGTATTACATATATGTGATCTTGTATTTTCAAAGTAATCCATGGTATGATAGATATGGAATAGTAAACAAATGGATTGCCATAAAGAATGAGTATTAAAAGCAATGTAAGATTGGTGTTTTGGATTACTCAAATCAATTTTAAAATGTAAGAGGGAAAGTGACCAAAACGAAAATATAACCAAGGAATATAATAATGCTTGGATAAGGGATAGAACTAGTAGAAATGAAGTAAAATCGAATAATCTATGTTTTCAAAAAAAATTATAAGTAGCTAATCAAGAGTTTTGACCTAATTAGTGGTTTGGGAGGAAGTGAGAGGTTATGTAAAACTAATGATCTCATCAAGAATATGGACATATGCATACCCAAATACATTATATAAATGGGTGACTTCATGTGAAGAGAGAGTACCAATTGTACATGTCTCTGAATCTGAATTGAAAACATATGGTGTAATATAGCTATATAAATCACTACTCATATATCCATGTAAACTTGTATTCTCATGTGAAATGGGAGAAGATGTTGATTGTACCTACGGTGAAGATCTCTAAATAACATGTGATGCCTTAGGATATTAAGACCTATTTTTAGATCTTCCACTTCCTACTTAAGATATTGTGGATCATGCTCTTTGGTACTAACTAATTATGATCATGTGTAACTGTTGTTGTCTCCAAACATTGTACCCTAGAAAAGGGTGTTCAAGACTCTTCCATATTTTGGAAACATTGGAATACTTATAGGTGTGGGGGGCACCTATGGTTTGATATTGTACTTTTCCTTTTAAATGAGATATGCAATCTAGTTTTGATCTTACAAACTATCTTGTCTATGTGTGTGAAGATATGTATAGTGAAAAGTCAAGTGATTGATATATATTCTTAATTCCTCTCAATCCTTCCATGTATGATACAATTTTTTTCATTATAACAAGTCTTGTTAAGTGTATGAGTCTATTTTTTAAGTTTAAAAGTAGCCTTAGTGTCTAAAATTAATCTTTGGTTCACTCACCTTGAGTAGTCTTTCATGTATTACACATTCATGCTTGAAATGCTAATGTTATATTACTCTAAGAGGTAGAAGCTGGTTTTGTGAGTCTTGTCTCTTAGTTCATTTGTATGATTATCTTTTGGAGATATTCATGGTGTATCACCCCATATAATAGTTTACTTTCATGGAATTCTTATCTCTTTTCACACAAGAAAGTATTAGATTAGGTAATAATTACATTGACACATATCTAGGGAGATAACCCCTTCAATCCTAGATGTCTACTTTCATCATAGGTGCCCCACACACCTGGAAGTAGTCCAATATTGCCCAAATATAGAAGAGGATTGAACACCCTCTTCTAGGGTGTAAGATTTGGAGACAATAGTTCTGGCATGCCTAGTGGGATCATTGAATTCAAGTGAAGGAATTATTAGTGCTATCCTTTAACTCATTAGCCTCTAAAGGAAATCAAAACGCCAATGGTGAATCCAAATGATTTAAACTGGTGTAAGCAGCCTAGTGCTTCAAAACATCAATTTTGGTATGTACTCTTCATCTTCTAATCAACATTTACCTCCCTATCAAGATGATCCTAATTTTAATGTTCATGGCTTCTCCACAAGTTTCCCTCAAGAGACTACACTTCATGAAGGTTCATACTAACCGCTCTACCCTCCTCCAACATCAACTCACTCCTATTACCAACCTATTGTTCATAATGATTAGTTTGAGAAAATAAGAATGAGTTAAACCTTGATTTAGAGGGTTTGAAAAGTGAATTGAGGGAGTTAAAAGAACTTTTGAAACAATAACAAGCAATGCAACATCAATCTCATGTTCTTCAACAAGTCAAGGAGGTTATTCCTTCTTCTTTCATTACCACCATGATCATTGGTAATGTCTTGGTTCATAATTATACTTTTGGTACTAATGCCAGTCATTATTTTATTCCTAAGGCAATAGCTAATGATTTGAACTTGTAGTATGAGTTTGATTTTAGAGTTGAATTGTAATTAGAAGGAAGAGATGTAAATACTTTTGGCATTATGAGAAACATATATGTGTCTTTTAATTTTCTTGCTTATCCTAATGTTGCAATTCTATAAGATATAATAGTTGCAGATGTTCAACCATAATTTTTGCTCTATTCTTAGCTAACAAATTCATGGCTTAGATTGGGGGAAGAGTGTCTAATGATATGTCTTAATTTATATTCAGGTTTAAGCCTAGTTTGAAATGCCAAATTGAGTCAAAACCATGTAACAAGTTTCATTTGAAGCTCCTCCCTCCAAGAAAACCAAATGTTGATAATTCTCATTATTCTACTCCTAGTCTCCTACCAAGATTACTAAGCCTACTTAAGAGCTTGTCATAGATTCATATTGTAGTCTGTATTGGACCAAGAACTCAAACTATGTCATGCCTAACCTTGAGAGGAAGGAAGGTCCTATGCCTAGACAGATTATGAAGAAGGAGAATTGTGTTGGGAGAAATTCAAAAGGTCCTATAGGTTGTTCCAATTATCCATCTACCCTTCATGATAGAGATTCTCATAAATTACAAAAAATATCAAAGGTTGACAAGGTACTTGAAGTATTACCATTTAGTACTTCTTCTCTACTGCTTTCATAACTTGAGAATCAACTAATTGTTCCTAAGACTCTTCAAGATTTGAAGGATGATGCTAACATAGATGAGTTCTTTGAACATATTGAAGATGATACCACAAGAATATATGATGAAGATATTGTCATTGGCACACCTCTTCACCCTAATAGATCAGTTTTTGAGCTTGAGGAAGGAGCTGATGACATGGAGCAGGAAACAAAGGTTTTGGGAGAAGAAGACACTTCAGCTGTAAGACAAGAGGTAGACATTGAGTGGATTGATGAATTTCCATGCTTAATGGAATATTATGATGATCAACTTATAACATAATATGAAGAAGAGGTACTCATTATCCAACATGATGTTCTACAAGAAATTGGTAAGAATGTTGATGAACTTCAAGTCCTTTCTATTGATCATGAAAAGTTGACATTTCGGGATGACCTTGAGAAATTTTTTATGAGATTGAATGATGAATCTTTAATTGATGTAGATATTTATAAAAGTTTTAAAGAAGATGTTTCAGTTGAACCTATTGATATTCACAAAACACCTCAACAAGAAAACAAGGTCATATGGCAATCCTATTTACACATGTTTGAAGAGTCTAAAGAGAAAGGTAAGCATGGTTGATCTAAATAAAATCAAATTCATAAGATAGATGAATAATACAAGGTACCAAGAGAGGTAGTAAGTTTTTAAGAACCTCTCCCATGCATTCAACTACTAGGACCACCAAATTTTGATGGAGACCTTACTTTTCAAAATGAGTCTAGAATCAATGAAAAATCACTTGAACCAATGGCTATGGTTGAAATTAAAACCAATAAAGAGGAGTATGTTTTCATTGAACACATGTTCTTAGTTTTAGAGCCAGATGAAACCAATGTAAGCACCATGAGAAGTGAACAAGGCATTGAACAAACAAGAACAAGTCCTAAGTTGTAGTTTACACATCCTTATAGTTCAGTTCAAGAAGATGGTATAAAAAAATTACCTTTTGATCTAGGAGGATCAGTTCTTTATATTTCATTGGTACATATTATAGTGTGTTTGTTTCAGTTTGTCTTGTGTTTTGTAAGTGCTTCATAACACAAGTGTGTTTCCTTCCCTTTTTTTGGTGTGTCTTTGCTTTTGTGTGTGTGGGTCAACCATCTTGTTTTCCTTGAGTCAAAGGTATATTTAAGTTAATTTGAGTGTACATATGTGTGAATTCATGCCCAATGTAAGGATTAGGCAACTGGTCTTAGGTATAGCTGGCATGCCACCCCTAGAAATCGCCAAGAATGTTGACCAAATTTGACCCCAAGTCAAATTTAGCCACCCATATTAATTTTTTTTATTTTTATGAGTAATTAAATGCTTAGGAAACACATTATTATCATTTATTAAGGTCTATTAGCCAATATTAAGGTAAGTTACTTTTGAAAATTTTAGCCCATTTGGCCCCCATAGTGAAGAAACCCTCAAAAAGAGTTGTTTTTATACCTTGGGAAATGTGAAAAAGGTTTTATTTGGTATTTATGGTCAAATATTATGTCATTTTATGGATTAATTATTTTGGAGACATAAAAAATTCATTTTCATTCAAGAAAAGGTAATTTTAAGGCTTTTAAAGAAGATCTCAACATGTGAGGAGAGAGAAAATGTAGGTACAAGATCATGTCAACTTCTCCAAGTGTTTTTAGGTCCAGTTAATAGGTTATATAGTAGTTACAAGGTTATAAGAGGCAAAAAACCAAATATCTCTCTTATCAACTCCTTCACAAGCTCACATAAGCATTTTTCAAGTGGATGGTATGGCCAAGAGAGAGAAGGTAGAAGCCTAAAAATTTGGGCATGTATTATATTATAGTTCACCTTAAGAAAAATTTAATTGGTTTTTATATTTATCCCCTCATATTTATGAACAATCACTAGGAAGTTAGCAGTCCATTTTGAGTTATGCAATGGTGATAGAAGCCATTTCTGAGTTTCTAGGCAGAATGGTGAGATATTTTCTGAAGATGAAAGATGTACAGGTGTAAAAGATTCAAATAAAATTATAAAACCCTATATAAAGATTTATTTATGGTACAGTTTATTAATGGATGTAATATTCATGTATTGGAAGATTGAAGTATTTGAAAAGGTCATAAAAGTTCAAGAGCATGTTCTGAGAAATCCATTTAGTGCTTTGGCATGGAGTCATCCATGAATACAAGTAAATGAAGGAATTCATGGTGTATTTATATTATTGAATTTTATATCCACCCATTCAAGAGGAAAATTGAGGGTTTCAAAGCTAGAATGCATTTGGAAACTTGATTCTTTGTTGCAGAGAATATCAATAGATCATTTGAGCTTTCCAGGGAGGTAATTTAGTGGGATGGGCATAGTTAGTTTGAAGAAAATCATAAGTGAATAGATCAAGGGAAGTGTTCATATTGACTCAAGACTTATAATGAGGTCCAATGCAAGTAAGGGTGTCTTGGAAGATTGACAATCACCTATAGCCATGACAATTCTCAAAGGAGCTACAACTGCAGGAAGAAGATTGACTGAATGGTGAGGTAAATTGATTCCATTGAGATAATATAGACTATATAATGGTAGGTGAATATGATTCATATAATGTATAAATAGGGTGAAAATTCTCATTAAAAAGGAAACCCATTCATAACAAGGTCAATTCCTCATGAAGGCTACAACTGAGCCAAATTTGAGCTAAATAGAGCCATGCTTGAATAGTCCTTTATGAACTAGTGAATCAAATGGACTAAATGGAGGAATAAAATAGAGTGTGATGGTATCCATTAATTAATTAAATCTATAAGAGGTGTATAACACCTTCTCATGAGATCAAAACTCAGTTTTTCTCATTTTATGCTTCTATGCCTAATGTTATCTCAAGGCCAAATCACTTGGTTGAGAGGGTCATTTGGATAAGTAGGGAAAGTGGAAGATTGGAAAGACATTGGTAATATTTTTTATAATTAATTTAAGGTTTATGTTAATTTTAAAAGTTCCCATCTGCATGGAATATAGCATGGAGGAAACCATCTTTGAGGAAAATTGAAATGCTAAAATAGGCTTGTTTTTGGGGTTTTTTTGGAGAGATTTGAGTGTTTGAAGACTCAAACAAAAGAGTCAAAACTTTAAATTTGGTAAAGAGGGTGATTATTAATTATTAAAAATATTAAAATAATCAATTTTTCCTAGGGAACAGGGATATATCTCACTATTTTATCTCAAAACTCGGCCACTCTAAAAAATCAGAACTTCATCAAGACAAAGAAATGGTGCAAAAATGAGTAGAAAACTTGATGGGAGGCCTTGTGAACCTCATGAAAGGTATTAAATATTATTTATAAGGTATATAAATTATATTAATCACTAAAAAAATCTCATAATTCTCAAAACTGTCAAGAATCCCTTGCACATAGCTCAAACCAAGTAGGCCTTCACTAGGCCTAGTGGAGAAATGAAGAAAAGGTGAGTTGAAAGTTTCTTGCAAGGTAAATAGGTTATTTTAGAGGTTATAATGAGGTGAATTTTTCTTGGATAATATTTTATAGACCTTCATATATAATTTTAAAATCAACTTGAAGCTCGGTACTCACCCAACATCCATTTTCCTTATCTAGCATGCAAAATGAACTAGATTAGTCTTTTGGCCATTTCAGAGTTCCTATACTTCCACAATGAACTAGGGGATAAAATTTTATATGGATAATTTTATGTGTAATTTTAAGGTTAATAAAAACTTTATAGGATATTTCACACATGTGGGATCCATTTTTGAGCATTTTTATGAAGGCTTTGTTTAGGTGTTAATAGTCATGATAGTTCTTTTTATGAGTGTGTCAATTTTTAGTCTCTGTAAAATTGGTCTCTAGAGATTGCTTTGATTTTTTTACCAAATTTATTTATTTTTAATTTGAATTTCATGTAGCCTTTTTGGGGATGTTTTAAAAAGGATGATCCTACTTTTAGGGATCCATTAGAGTCTAAGAGGTGTTTTAATGTTATAAAGACTTAAATAATTATAAAAACATACTTAAACCCACTTAATTTTAAGTGGGGTGAGTCATCAAGTGGTTATACTTTGGTAGAAGATGTAGGAGATAGTTTTTTCATGAGGTAAATCATAAGTGAAGGAGAGAACATTCTAAAGAGACATGCAAGGGAGTAGTTATGCATGATAAAATAATTTTTAACAAGATTAAATACAAAGGAGTATATGTATGAGAAAAAATATATAGATATATACAAAATAAATTTAAATAAAAGTGGAGAAGATAAAGCTCATAAACATGGTATTTTTCTAGCTGGTCTGTATCACAAGTTGCATGAAAATAATGAAAAACTTATTCATTAAAGTTTCTCTTGAAAATTTAAGTTGAATATTGTAGTTATTTAATGTTCATGTTTTTTTTCAATGATAAATTTATGTTTTAAGGTTTTACTTTTCTTTTTAGGCTTTAAAATTGTGAAAATAACTGATACAATCAATAAAATCTATAGGTACAATCATAGAAAAGTCATTCTATTCATGTTTTGAGCTTGTTCAAAGATTAAAACTGTATGATAAAGTATTCATTGGTTAGGTATACCTTATCAAGATGGAAGACTTTAAAAATAATCTATAAAATTTAAATTATCCTCTTTTGATAAATAATCTCTAAAATTCAAATTAGCCATCTTTAATTCTCTCAACCTCACTTAGAAAACCAAGGTTTAGTAGCCACAAATACTTCATATCTTAAAATCTAAATGTAAAAATTCGGTAAAACTATTTGGATACAAGAATGTTAATATTTTTTTATTTTTTGAGGTGATTTAAAGGTTTTTAGAGGTATGTATATCAATTTATAATTAAACCTCATACATGCAGTCCTAAAGACAAGCCTAAAACCCTTTTTGAAAAGATTAAAAGGGGTATAACTTTGAAACAAATTCTCTAAATGACATAAATTTTTTGAGGTAGGTGTATTAGGATGTATATGAAGTGTTAAAAGTGGTTGTAAATTATTTTATCTTTTTGAGATAAATATATCTTCAAAAATCAGACTTGAAACATATAAAATAGACCTAAGAAACTATGTTTTTAGTTTCTTGAGAAATCCAAGTCTAAATAATAGTAAAATATAGTTTTCACAGTTTGAAAACACATCATTGTTGGGGATCAACCAACAATTTGATTACACTTATGAAAGCAATAAACCGTGGAATTAAATCAGATAGATAAGTAACTAGAATGATAAATAGCAAAGAACAAGAGATACAAGAAACCACCCTGAAAACTTGTATTAAACTCTTTACAGAAGGAATACAATTGAAGAAACTTCTTTCTTTCACACCTCTCTCAGATGTACAAGATCTCTCTCTAGATCTCTTTCCCTCAAGAGCTCTCTCTCTCAAGTAAAATCAACTCCAACAACCTGCAATGATTCACCTATACAATTCTGTACTGTTCTTCAACATTCACACACAATGAACTAAAAATAAGCTAAGAAGATCTAATTCTAATATAGAATTAGGAAACTTGAGCATGCACTCACAACCAACAGTTAAGCCTCTTGAACAAGGGCTCTAAAAATAGTCTTACTAATAATAGAGACACGGACTTAAGACTACAACTTAATCTCATCATGTAAACACTCGGTTCTGTCCTCGGAAATAGCTCTCTAGACGCACAGGTAATTGACGCCGATTCCTACCTGCTTGCCTGTGACCGACGTCGGTCGATCCCTATCGACGCCGGCGTCTCTTCAACTACACCTGACCGACGTCGATCGCTCCTGACCAACGCCGGTGACTGTGTAAACCTACAAACTATCAAATGCGCTCCTTGGTGAAGCTTTTAGGCTCCACAACTTAACAATCTCCCACTTGGAGATAAATAGCTGCACTAGTACCTGTACAGCAACATCTTCTAGCTCCTCCATCTTCAACTCAATCATGAAGACCAACAGAAGTTGAATGAAGATTCAACTTCTCCTTTGTAACCGGCTTGGTTAACATATCAGCAGGATTCTTATCTGTATGGATCTTCTCCAGCTTCAACTCACCATCCTCCAATACCTGTCTTATGAAGTGGTACTTAAGTTTTATATGCTTTGTTCTTAAATGAAAGGCTGAATTCTTAGCCAAATGAATGGCACTCTGATTATCACTGTATAGTCTGAAACTCTCTTGCTCCTTTCCAAGCTCTTCCATGAACCGTGTCATCCATATCATCTCTTTGCTAGCCTCTATGGCTGCAATATACTCTGCTTCTGTAGTTGACAAGGCAACAACCTTCTGCAACTTTGATATCCAACTAACCACCGTTCCACCAACAGTGAAAACATATCTTGTGGTGCTCTTCCTGCCATCCAAATCACCTACCATATCTGAATCTAGATAACCATGTAGAGAAGTATCTGAACCTCCATAGCACAAATGCCTACTACTGGTTCCTCTCAGATATCTAAGGATCCACTGAACTGCTTTCCAATGTTCCTTTCCTGGATTTGCCATATACTTACTTACAACTCCCACTGCTTGGGCAATATCCAGTCTAGTACACACCATTGCATACATTAAACTCCCTACTACGGAAGAATATGGAACTTTACTCATGTACTCTACCTCATCATGTGAATTATGACATTGTTCTTTACTCAACTTAAAATGTCCAGCCAAAGGTGTGCTTACCGGTTTAGCATCCTGCATATTGAACCGTTTCAACACCTTGTCCACATAATCCTCTTGAGACAAAATCAACCTGTGATTTTTCCTATCTCTCTTAATGCTCATGCCAAGGATTTTCTTTGCTTCTCCCAAATCCTTCATGGCAAATGTGTGAGCTAATTTCACCTTAAGCTCAGAGATATCCTGCATGTGTGATCTTGCAACCAGCATATCATCTACATACAACAACAGAATAATATATCTACCATTATCCAATCTCTTAAAATACACACAATGGTCAGATTGACACCTACTGTAGCCATGCTCAGTCATAAACCTGTCAAATGTCAAAGACCACTGTCTAGGAGCTTGCTTGAGGCCATACAAGCTTTTCTTCAATCTGCACACTAACTTCTCCTTACCTTTGACCTCAAATCCTTCTGAATGTTCCATGTATATTTCCTCATCCAAATCTCCATGAAGAAACGATCTCTTAACATCTAGCTGCTCAAGATGCAAATCCTCAATAGCAACCAAAGACAATACAACCTGTATAGAAGTCATTTTAACAAGAGAAAAAATCTCACCAAAATCAATACCTGGCTTTTGTGCAAATCCTTTCACTACCAACCTGGCCTTATATCTCATCTGTCCATTCTCACCTTCCTTCAACCTGTAGGTCCATCTGTTCTTCAGTGTCCTCTTACCAGCTGGCAACTCAACCAAATCCCATGTTTGGTTCTCTCTCAAGGACTCCATTTCCTCAACCATGCCATGCTCCCACTAACTCTTGGACTCCACCTGTAATGCTTCTTCAAAACTCTCTGGTTCTCCACCATCAGTCAGCAATAAATAGAATAATGAAGGGGAATATCTAATTAGAGGCTTACTTACCCTTTCTAACCTCCTGATGGGCGTCTGAGACTCGTTCACAACACGATGTCCACCCAAATTCTTTGACAGTGACCTACCTCGGTCACCTCCAGGCTTGTTACTGGCCAACGTCAGTTTTCCATGGCCGACGTTGGTGCTTATCCTGTCGACATCAGTTCTTGTATTGCCGACATCGGTTTCTATTCTGCCGACGTCAATTTCTACCCTGCTGACGTCGATCTCTGTGTTTTCCTGCAAGTGATTATTTCTTTTTCCTGCAAGCTCATTTTGGACCGTCACCTCGTCCAACTCTCCATTGCTCTGCCCAGATTGATTCAAATTCTTCAGCTGATCACTATACATCATTTTTTTATTGAAAACAACATCACGGCTCTTAATTACCTTGTTAGTTCCTAGATTCGAAAATCTAAAACCAAAATCATCTGAGCCATAGCCAATAAATGTGCACCTCATAGACTTAGCATCCAGCTTCTTTCTATTTTCCTTATCAACGTGCACAAAGGCTTCACAACCAAAAACTTTGAGATATGAGAGATCTACCTTTTTACATGTCCATGCCTCTTCTGGAATTCCACCATCCAGAGCTATAGAGGGTCCTCTATTAATCAAGTACACTGCAGTGTCAACATCTTCTGCCCAAAACTCTAAGGGCAAACCAGCATGCAATCTCATACACCTTGCACGCTCCATGATTGTTTTGTTCATCCTTTCAGCAATTCCATTCTACTGAGGTGTCCTTGGAACCGTCCTTTGCCTACAGATTCCATGCATATAACAATAATCTCTAAAATTATAGCTGTAGAACTCACCACCATTGTCAGATCTCAGGCACTTCAATCTTCTACCTGTTTCATTCTCAACCATAGCTTTCCAAATCTTAAAAGTCTCAAATACATCAGATTTATTCTTAATACAATAGATACATACCTTTCTTGTAGCATCATCTATGAACGTAACATAGTACTGTGATCCTCCAATAGAAGCTACCTGAGCCGGTCCCCACACGTCTGTGTGAACAAGCTGTAACTTATGCCTCTTCTTTGTTGACCCAGTCTTAAGAAAACTCACTCTCTTTTGTTTTCCAAACACACAATGCTCAAAAAATTCTAGATCTATGTTTTTCAAATCTGAAAGCTTACCTCTAGACTTAAGAATTGACATCCCCTTCTCACTCATGTGGCCAAGCCTTAAATGCCACAATTTTGCATCCACATCTGAAGTAGATAATACAGAAGGAGAATTTTTAGTAACACAATTACATAATTAGAGATTACCTACTCTCTTACCTCTAGCCATTAAAAGTGCACCCTTGGTCACCTTCCAAGATTCAACTGTGAGAGTTACTGTACAACCCTCATCCCCTAACTTTCCTGCAGAAATCAAATTCCTCTTCAAGCTAGGAACATGCATAACATCTCTCAACACCCATGTGTTGCCATTCTGCATTTTTAGCTGCACTTTACCTTTGCCAATAATTTTATAAGGCTCATCATCCCCTAAATACACTATTCCAAAATCTCCATGGATATAGTCACTAAAATATTCTCTATTAGGGGTAGCATGAAAAGATGCACCAGAATATAAAACCCAAGATTCTATATTATTATGCAAAGAGAATATCAAAGCATCTTGTGCAATACCTGCAACCTTTGCTTCTTCTTTTCCTTCATCCTGATTTTCCTCCTTAGGCTTTGACCAGCAATCTCTGCTTATGTGCCCCATCTTTCCACAATCCCAGCATTGTGGCTTCCTACCATTTCTAGATTTGGATCTACCTCTCACCTTAGACTTAGACCTTGATCTCCTCTTTCTCCTCTCTTTTTGCCTTCCCCTGCTCTCAAAACTTAAAGCGTTCCCTGATGTTTCCTCTGTGCTTTTCCTGCGAATTTCCTCATTCAAGATAACACTAACAACATCCTCTACTTTTAAAATATTTGAAGCAGATGCAGTATTACTAATTGCCATTACTAAGCTATGCCAACTTTCAGGCAAAGAACATAATATTAAAAGAGCTTTAATTTCATCATCAAACACAATATTGACTAAACTTAATTGATTTACAATTCCATGGAAATCATTCAGGTGATTAGATACAGATCCACCTTCCTGCATATGCAAATTAAATAACTTCTTCATAAGATATACCTTATTAGAAGCTGAGGGTTTTTCATACAAATTTTCTAAATTAGTCATCAACTCTACCATTGTTTTTGCCTATGATAAATTAGATATCACAGTCGATGCTAGACTCAGTCTTATAGACCCCAGAGCCTTTCTATCAAGAACTTTCCATTCTTCATCATCAATGTCTATGGGATTCTTTGCAATCCCACCTAACGGTAAGTATAGATCTTTCTGATATAGATAATCCTCTATCTACATTCTCCAATGTTGATAATTTTTTCCATTGAACTTCTCCATTCTCAGCTTACTTTCTTCTACCATTGCTTCTCCCACTCAAACAAAAATCCCTAAAGAAACCCCTATGAGTAACCTGTAATCAATACACACTACACAGATCTGAACCACCTGTTAGTGAACCTGAGCTCTGATACCACTTGTGGATATCAAGCTCTAAACCTACAACCAAGGCTCTGATACCACTTGTTGGGGATCAACCAACAATTTGATTACACTTATGAAAGCAATAAACCATGGAATTAAATCAGATAGATAAGTAACTAGAATGATAAATAGAAAAGAACAAGAGATACAAGAAACCACCCTAAAAACTTGTATTGAACTCTTTACAGAAGGAATACAATTGAAGAAACTTCTTTCTTCCACACCTCTCTCAGATGTACAAGATCTCTCTCTAGATCTCTTTCCCTCAAGAGCTCTCTCTCTCAAGTACAGTCAACTCCAACAAACTGGAATGATTCACCTATACAATTCTGTATTATTCTTCAACATTCACATACAATGAACTAAAAATAAGCTAAGAAGATCTAATTCTAATATAGAATTAGGAAACTTGAGCATGCACTTACAACCAATAGTTAAGCCTCTTGAACAAGGGCTCTAAAAACAGTCTTACTAATAATAGAGATGCGGACTTAAGACTACAACTTAATCTCATCATGCAAACACTCGGTTCTATCCTCAGAAATAGCTCTCTGGACACACAGGTAACTGACGTCGGTTTCTACCTACTTGCCTGTGACCGACGTCGACCGATCCCTGCCGACACCGGCGTCTCTTCAACTGCACCTGACCGACGTCGATCGCTCCTGACCGACACTGGTGACTGTGTAAACCTGCAAACTATCAAATGCGCTCCTTGGTGAATATTTTAGGCTCCACACCTTAACAATCATTTTATTTTTATATTTTAAAACCCATTCAATAAGGGTGCAAGTTAAGTCAAGAACAAGAACTTCTAAAACATTATTTTATGTTTTTTTGGTAGAGTCAAACCTAAAGGAGTGCAAAATCATATTTCTTGGGTTAGATAATTCTAATTGAGATTAAAGAACCCATTTAAAATCATAAAGACACCTATTTTAACTAAATACATGATAAGACAACTTCAAGGTTATAAGAGTAAATAACAAACTTAGTAATAAGTAAGTAATGTAGAGACTTGGTTTCACTAGATTATCATCAGAGTTAAGGAAAAAGTGTTTGGTGCTCATCAATTTTGGTATTATATCTCAAAATATACCTAAAAAAAATAAACATATAATAATTTGGTTGTTAGAAAGTGAACTACATAGAAGGTAACAAGTTGTGGAACAAACACTTGAAGGACATATTCAAGATGGCATATAAAAAAAGAGTAAAGATAACATTTAGAGAAAGAGGTATAGGTTATATGGGAAAATCAAAACCAAAAATGTTACTAGAGTAATTAAGGAATATGAATGCATGTTTAGATGCAATCAAGATTTCATAAAGGAAAGGGGTTACATGAAATGAAAATGGTATAAAGATTTTGACTGAAAAAGAGTTCTTGTATTTGTATTAGGATAAATAAGAAGAGATGGTTCACATGGAGATTTTGAAAGCCCATAATGAAAGTGAAGAACATAAACAACATACAATTGAGAAAGATAAGTACGTTGAGAGTTTATCATGTGAATAACCTATGATATATTTTGAAAACAAGGAAGAAGATAGCTTTGAATAGTCCATAGAAGAAAAATAAGTTGAATGTACATTGTTTTCCAAGACCTGGATGCTTATTCCAAAATATAACTCTAAGGTAACTGATTTATAATTTGAAATTGATTTTTTTCTAGATGAGTTTTTTAGCATAATAAAGGATGAGTTACCAAGTAATCCAATACCAAAATAAATTTCTATGGAAGGCGTTAGGAAAAAAATCAATTATGAACAGTTAATTGAAAGGAACATGGAGATGAAAGAAGAGATATATTTTTTTATGAAGTAACTACTAAATATTTTGGTAGAAGATGATGATTATAAAGGGAATAACCATGATTAAGTGTAGTTTTTCATGAAATAAACATGGGAAGTTATGCAAGAATATCATGTTGAATAGATATGAACAGAACATATTATTGTTAAAGTAGTTAAAGATTTATTTGGTATAAGAGGAAAGTATGAAAGACAAGCTAAAAATAATAAGGGTAAGTGTAGTCATATAAAATACAAAAATTGGTAACTTGAGCGTGGCTAATGACACCCAACCCATAGGTCACTCTTGCTTGATTTCACGACCCTCTTAGGCTTATTTTCAGTGATTCTTACTCATCTATAGCCTTCCAAACTTGGTCCCAAATCACCCAAAATTATCTTTCCAAGACAAATCAATCCCCCTAAGTCTAATTTACTTAGGACAATATCACTACACTTGGACTATAACACCAGTGCCACTACTATCTACTTTTGATGCTATTGTCTAAGCCCATTTTTGGCTCTAATAATCAATTTCTTCTGGTTCCTCATCTTTATCCTTGTCAGCCTAGCATGAGTACATTCAACCCATGACCAATAGATCCCTATAAAATCCCATTCAAAAATCATTTGGAAGGTGGTTGGAAAATATCACTAAGCAAGTAAAAATAAAATCAAGACTACTCAAATAATATGGGATGATGTTAAGAAATTTCTTATTAAACATGCTAAGACATATTTTTCATTACCTCCCTTGGAGCCTTTATCCCATTCCAAGTCATGTTGCATGGTCCATTTATCTCTCCCCAGATCATTACCCATTGCCAGAGAGCCTAGTTGACACCCTTTATACCTCCACTACCTTGACTTATCAATTATCTTCGCTCTCCTCCCATAGTTACTATTATCCATATATATATAGTATATAATGTGGTTAAAGTTGTTACTCGATGTGCCACCATGACTCCTCCACCTAGTTAGGAGTCCCACCAGCCTCCTATTCCTTCCCATCCTAGGCCCAATCCACCTGCATAGGTAGATCCACACAAGGCATATGATAATTTTGATCAGTTGAGAAACACTCCAGCTAAGATTTACATGTTATAATGCTTCAAAAATCCAATGTGTTCAAGGACATTCTTTATCAAGCACTCACTCAGATTTCGATGCCTATTGACTATGAGCCTTTTTATTTTACATCAGTGGTTAACACACTAAAAAATATATAAGATGCTATCACTTTTGATCATGATGACATGCCATCTTAGATAGTATTTGATCAAAATTTACCACTATTCATACAAGCTCAAGTCAAAACTAGCATATTTAAGAGAGTTATAGTTGATAGTGGTTCTAGGCTTAATACATGTAATATTACATTCTTATAGACCATGGGCGTAGACATGGAATCCATAAAAAAACTATATAATAATAGTTGAGGATTTGATGATATACCATGACAGACATTGGATACCATTGCTTTGGATATCATGGTAGGACCCAAAACCCTCTCTACATAGTTCTAGGTCATGCCAAGTCCTCTTCATTATAATATTTTACTTGGATGACCCTAGATACATGTTATGGGGGTAGTTACTTATACTCTTCATATATGTGTTAAGTTTATCCATGAGGGATACCTATACACATGTCCAATAGATAACTATCCATTCAAAAATTATCAAACTATAGAGTCATCTTTGACTATTTTTCCAAATGGGACACCTCATATCACAGTTTAAACACCACCTCATTGAATCTATCTTGATCAGATACATACATATGAGGTTGGAGAGACTAGAACTTCTTATAATCTTCTAATTATAGTTATTCCCTTAGCTCCATATATTCAACCATTCCAGCTACTCCATCAGTTTTGATTCCTACACCTATTATATTTATACATTCACCGCTAGTAGTTATAGAATTTCCAATTAATTTTAAAAATACAGTCACTCTATTAATTATAGATACTCTCATAGTACCATTTCCTTCTACTACTATAGTTTATGAGACCCCCATATCACAGTTACCCCTTGTGGTAAATTTTGAGTTACCATATATACATGATGTTGATATAGATTCCTAGGATTCTTCAGATGATGATATGACACCCACACTCACAAATGACTATTTGTGTGGGTTAAGCTTTATAGTAGTTGGACCAAGAGAGTATTGAGATGACTCTAGATCTCTTGTTAGACATCCTACATCACTCTTAACATCTCACAACACACTCTCAACATATACTCCACATTCACAACCACAGATAGATCATTTGGCACATATAGTTCACATGGTTACCTATATGGATATAGAGCCTTTCATTTATATTCAGATAGGCATCACACAACATCATTCATACATTATGTTATAGATGTTACTTTATCATGGATTAATCACCTTAACTACAGTGTGATATAGATCTACTAGC
Organism: Torreya grandis; assembly: GCA_037957365.1. Taxonomy (NCBI): domain Eukaryota; kingdom Viridiplantae; phylum Streptophyta; class Pinopsida; order Cupressales; family Taxaceae; genus Torreya; species Torreya grandis. Next base: position 1,570,633 of record JARHVA010003257.1, read on the forward strand.
AGATTATCATAGCATGATAGTCACCCATTTTGTCTTTTTCATAGGATCACATGTCATGATACAAAATCATGTACAACTTTATAGGAGAGATTGGATAAACTATAGTTTCATGGTATTATTCATACTACAGTACCACTAACACCATCTTCTTCACTTCCACCAAAGCAATTTACTACCAAAACTAAACATCCTAGAGAATAATCAATATCTTCACCATCAGAGCAACCTTTAGTTTACCTTAGGCAAGATGACACCATGTACATAGCTTCTATAACATATGATGATGGACATGATCCCTTCATATCCATCTCTAGCCAGTTCCATCCATGGACCCTTTACCCCTTCAACCTAGCCTTTTATTCATATGTTTATCTATAATCTCATTATGATTACTTGTACATAATTTTCTTAGTATCACCTAGACATAGTCTCTTATGATTGATTATGCATATTCCCTTTTCAAATACCTGTACATAGTTTTTTATGATTGATTGTACATAGATCAAATATATCAAAAATACCAAAAACATTCAAATAATTCAAAATACATAAACATGTAATAACATTCAAAAAAACTAAAAATATTTTGATTGTATGCATCATCCATGCTTTATGTTTCTACTATTATGCTATACTTACATTTGCTATTATATGATTATTATTTGTCAATTTATCTACATTACCATGTTTCACTTGATCTTCTTTTGATTTTGTGTAGTGACATCCAACTCCTTGATTACTTCACTCTACCCATTGAGGGGGCATCTTAATACATTCGAGACACAAATCAATATACATACCCACTGGGGGAATCTTCTACATGACTACACCATCCAGGTTATGTCATTCCTACACCACACATTCCATTTATCATGTTATTGTACATTACTTACTTGCTTACATAGATTACTCTATAAACACTCACTAGTATATAAAACTTGTTTATTTCTTAACATATACCTAGTCTTGTACTAACATGTCTTGCATACTTTCTCTTGCTTTGATTAGTTAGATGTGACTTTACTTTTAATTCCTTACATGCTTTCTTTTCTTACTTAGCATAGCTAGATTGTTTACATTTTCCTAGTTCCTATTTATCTTCTTGTATGTGTCTTAAGATATTTGCCAATGTCCTATGTTTCTATTCATGTGTGTGCCTTAGGATATTTGCCAATGTCCTTTACTTGTACTCCTTTATATGATTTTGGGCTTCTACGCCAATTTTGATTATTTTAATTGTATGTGTATTTGGTATTTGAACATACCTTGTATGTTTAATTTATAGTTTGAGTGACATATGTCCATGTCCCTTATTTACTTGGCCCCTTGGCCATCCTTGCATGCTTCTTTATTCTTGCCTTGTGTGAATGTTGCTTATTTGCTTCTCATTGTTTGAAATTCCATGATTCACATCATGAATTTATCTTGCTTTCTTGGATGCCATGATGGACATCATGATCCATCCCTCCAACTCATAACTAAAAATTAAATATACTTTTAGTTCCATTTTAGTACATTGCATTACATTATTATATCTATCTATGCATACCCTTGTTGATATAACAATCTCTCGATACAAATCATGCTATATCTTGAGATACCTTGTTGATTATCATTGCTATATCATGTATCTTTGCAATATAACACAATTAAAAGGCTCTTTTTTATGGTAGTCATTGTAGGGTCTCCATTCCTAACCTCAGAAGAGGGAAAAACAAATAGGGGTTTTGTAATAGAGATCAGAGCTCCAAACGATAAAAAACAACATTAAACACACCTAGAACAACAACTAGACATCAAAATAATTAGAATAGACTAGTCAAATAGTCAAGAATCTAGAATAATTACCAGATTTAGCCCTAAAAAATAGTTCCAAAATTGGACAAAAGTGTTGCTGCTACTAGTGTCCACTTTTGATGCTCCTATACAAATTGCAAAAAAACTATATTTTCTATAAATAGATAGAAAGGTAATCATAGTTATAATTTTTTTAGCTACAGTTTAGACTAGATTCAGTACTTTTAGTCTAGTTTTACTCAAAGAATATAGATATTGGTGGCATCATGTGTGACATGATGGCTCTCACTTCCAATTTAAGATAGGGTAGTTGATATGGTTTCTAGATTATAATCCATGTTTTAGACACAAGTGATTAGAGGCAATGTTCACAACACATTTATTTTCTTCTCTTTTCAAGTTTAGCATTACCTAGACATTCTTAGTAGTTATGTGATTTATTCCATCTATAGATGGTTGGCATAATTTTGGAATGGATTTAATAGAAGCCTAACTTCCTAATATCTCAAGTTCCTGAGTGGCTTTCATAGAAGCCTAGTGCACCAGTTTGGAGTGGCTTTCATATAATCCTAATCTCCATCTTTTAGAGTGGCCTAGTTTCTATCATATATTTGGATATCCATGCCAAAATTTTTAAATCACAATACATTCATTGGATTTAAGATCCAGCTCATACAACATACATTTCATACTAGTATCGGTTCATAGCTTCACTTTATGGGGTAACGATGGAGCCAAAGGACTAGTTAGCCTTTGCATTCTTGAGCCACCTATCTAGAGGGATTAAATGCACAATCTAAACATTGATCAACACATGAAGAATCACCTAGATTCACTTAGTGGGTGATAATGGAGCCAAAGGGCCAACCTTTGCATTGTTTAGCCACTTTTAGGGAATTGAACACTTAGCTCCATTCATGATATCACTCTTAGTTCAACACACATCCAACATTACTCATCATCACTCAACATCATAACAAGTTTTGTATTGGTCCACGCACTTGATGAGGTGTATTCATTCCTTTCTCTTCCTCTCTCTCCTACCCAACTTTGTACATTATTATTTTAGATATAGTGTATCTAGTAATAACTTATCTACTTTTTGTTTTCTCTTATAGATTCATATTTCATAGCATGTTATCTCTATGCACACCTAACATCACACAGTTTCATGAGCTTCACCCTTATAGGTAAGTTCAAGTATGCTTTCTATTTTTCCTTTATCCTAGTATTTTGCATTGATGCATCATTAGAATAAAGGGGGCACAAATGTAGTCATATAAAATGTAAAAATTGATAACTTGAGCATGGATAATGACACCCAACCCATAGGTCCCTCTCACTTTCTTTCATGACCCTCTTAGGCTTATTTTCACCGATTCCCACTCATTTGTATCCTTCTAGACTTGGTCCTACCTCACCTAGACTACTCTTTTTAATAAAAATAAATCCCCCTAGGTCTCATCTACTCAGGACAGTTACACCACACTTGAAGTATAGCACAGGTGCCACTACTATCCACTTTTGGTGCTATTTTCTAAGCCCATTTCTAGCCCCAACAATCAATTTCTTTCGGTTCCTCATCCTTATCTTTATCAACCTAGCATAACTACATTCAAATCATGACCAATATATCCCTATAAAATCCCATTCAAAGATCATTTAGAAGGTGGTTGTAAAATATCACTAAGTAATCAAGAATATAAACAAGGCTACTCAAGCAATCTTCTCTATTCTCTGCATATAACTAGCCAACACACTTACACGCTCATTCAAGTCCTAACACTAGTCCCGAGCCACCTCAAGCACATCTAGTTTATAATTCTAAATCTTCATATACATAATTTCACAAATCACATCAAGTGGGGAGAACTACATATGGCTTAATCCCTCTTTGAAGTATTGGTATGTAGGTAGTGTGCCCACACATAGGGTGTGAAGCACATCCAGTGCATCTTACAAACACTAACCCCCCCTTCTTACTCAAAATTTGTCAAATTATAATGGAAGATAGGGTTTGAAGAAACAATATTCTCTACACGGAGATATACAGACTTCTAGCTGATGAAACTTCGTAGACAAGGTCACATAGACATAGAGAATAAAACCTAGAAGTATTAGATCCTTGATATAATAGTGGTAGAGGTGGACTATAGCACCAGTACCACTACTATCTAGTTCTAGTGCTCTTGTCTAATCATAAAATGAATTTCAAATATTAGTTTGTGATAGTGTCTCAGTCTTTTATAGTGAATTCTAGCCTTTGTCTCAATCAGATCAATTAGTTTCTAGCTAAGTTTCACTTTCTTCTCCTTATTATTATTTTTAGAAAAGTTCAAATTGTAATTAATTTATGCAAATTAGTATTTCAGTTATTATCTATTTATTTAATAATTTTATTACTTGGACCCCTTAACTAAATTAGGAGTAATACACCAATATTCCCAAAATTATTGAATCAGTAAGAAATTCCTCAAAGGCATGATGCAATGATTGATTCTCTTAAAAAAATTGTCTCATGTGTAGGTATGGAAAGGAATAAAATATACAAGAAGAAATATAAGTATGGTGTAGTCTAACATGTGTATTTGTATGAGTAGTTAGCTGAATAAGTGGAAAAGAGAACATTATTATTTTTGTAGTTATATTTGGTTCTCATGAGAATGAGCTCATGAAAGCTTTGAAGTCTTAGATTCTCATGTAGATACATCAACTTAGGACACTCCATTGTATAAATATTGATCAATTTTAGTAATGTTTAGTTTTTGATAGTTTTGATCATGTGTCAATTTTTAGTCTCTATAAAATTTGTCTCTATAGCTTTCTTTGATTTTTTTTCCAAATCTATTATTTAAAAATTTTGAATTTTATGTAGTTTTTTCGGGGATGTTTTCTTATCTTCCAAGGTTTTCTAAAAGGATGATCTTACTTGTAGGAATCTATTAGAGTCTAGGAGGTGTTTTTAATGTTATAAATTTTTAACTCATTATAAACCCTACTTAAAACCATTGTATTTTAAGTGGGTTAATTCATCAAGTGGTTGTACATTAGGAGAAGATGTAGGAGATAGTTTTTACATGAGATAAGTTAGAAGTGAAGGAGAGAACATTCTAGAGAGACATGCAAGGGAATAGTTATGAATTATAAAACAAGTTTGAAAAAGTTTATTTAAAAAATAAGATACATAGGATACAAAATATATAGATCAAGACAAAAAAATCAATAAAAATGAGAAGAGAAAGCTTAGAATTAGGGTATTTTTTTTGTTGGTCTATATCACAAGTTAAATAGAAATAATGAAAAACTTCTTCATTCAGGTTTATCTTGAAAATTCAAGTTTATTATTATATTTAGTTAATTTTGATGTATTTTTTCAATCATTAGTTTTCATTTCAAGGTGTTTTTTTGCTTTGAAGGCTTCAAATTTATGAAAAGAACTGATGCAGCCAACGAAACCAATAGGTACAATCATAGAAAAATCATTTTATTCATGTTTTGAACTTATTCAAAGATTGAAATTTATTGGGAAAGTATTGATTAGTTGGTAAAACCTTCTATATGTGGAATAATTTAAAAATAATCTCTAAAATTAAAATTATCCCTTTTTGAATGCTCTCAGCCTCACTTAGAAAACTAGGGTTTAACAACCACAAAAACATTCGTATCTTAAAATCTAACCATGGAAATTGGATTAAACTTTGTGGATACATGAATATTGATAATTTTTAATTTTTTAAGGTGATTTAATTATTTTAGCATGTATTTATCTCAAATTTTAAGCAAAACTTAGACCTGCGGTCTTAAGGACAGGCCTAAAACCCTTTTTGAAAAGACTAAAAGGGGCATGACTTTTAAATGAATACTCTAAATGACTTGAATTATTTATTTAGGGGTATCATTATGTCTATGAAGTTATCCTAGTGTTTAAAATGTGGTTTTGAATTTATATGGAAATATATATTTAAAATTCAAACATACAACACTATAAATTAGACCTAATAAACCATGTTTTCAATTTATTGAGAAATCCAAGTCTAAATAAGGGGAAAATATAATTTATAGAGTTTGAAAAAAAATTTAGGGATATAATAAGCCTATAAAAATCATCAATTTTTTTTTGAGTTGAAAACCAATTCAAGAAGGGTGTAAGTCAAGTCAAGAACAAAACTTTTTATTTATTTATTTATTTTTTTTTTATTTATGTTTGCTTGTAGATTCAAGCCTAAATGAGTGTGAAATAATATTTATTTAGTTAGATATTTCCAATAGAGATCAAGGACCCATTTCAAAACATAAAGAGTCCCATTTGAACCAAATATATGATAAGAAGGCTTCAAGCCTATAAGAGTAAAGAACAAAGCTAGTAACAAGTAGGTCTTGTAGGGACCCATTTTCGTTATATTGTCATTAGAGTTAGGGAAAGAGTGTTTTTTGATCATCAGTTACAAATATACTATGAGTTATGGGGGAAAAAATCCATGTTTAGTGTTCTATAATGACTTGAGTATTGGAGTAGTACCCTTCACACAATATTGTTTATAAAATAATAACTGTATAACATATAACAATAGTCACTAAGTAATCTTAAATATTCCAAAAAATAGTTTATAAAAATAAAAATAAATTAAAGACAAAATAAAATATAAATATTTTTGTGTATACAAATAAAAAAATCAACCAGAGGTTGAAATAAAATGCTTCAGTGTCAGATGTTATTTAAGTTGATAAGGTAAATTATTTAATGAGATTAAATCTAAGGTCGAATAATATTAACTCACGGGGTCATATTTATATCCCAGATCAATGTATTTTTTCTCAATGTCATGAATTTATGAAAATTTATATGAAATCTTAGAACAAAAATCAAGAAAACAACAAATAATGTTCTAAAAAATAGGAATTCACTAGAATGTTTAATGGTATTTTTTATTTAATAATTAAATGCTAAGAACAAATAAAGTAATTAAACTAATTTATAGCTATATAATATATAGATATGAATATCAAATACAATAATTTATAGATTTAGTAAATTAACAAATATATATGCAAACTTAGATAAACTTAAATTTATGCTAAATGTGCAAGCTAAATGTTGATGGAAATTGACTATAATAACCCCTAAAATGAGTCATAGCTGAAAGCATGTTTTTAAGATATGTTAGGATAAGGCCACACTAGGAGAATGAGGATTGACTATAGCCTTGTCTATTGATTTTGTCCATGTCCTATTTGACTATGTGATTGATTTCCATATGTGAGGACTTACAGTTATTTGTGATGACTTATTGATTGATTATGTTTCTTAATTTGATGCATGAAAGACATTAAAAAAATTATATATCCTACATAATAAACTAAATAGAAATCAAATAATAAGTTGGAATCATGCAAGGGGAATATTTGATCTATCTTCATAAAACCTTTCATAATTTGAGTGATGACTACATAGCCAAGAAGGGCCTTAGGCTAATGTAGTTCTCCATGCTAGGCTAAGTATGTGAATATTAATCTATGTTATATTAATGCAACTTGATATAAATATTTGAATGTTTGATAATGAGTGCCCTTGAATTGTAGTAAAATAACTTCAAACCTGGCCTATGAATATTATAATAAAACAATAATAGAATTGCAAAGAATAGTTATCCTTTAATGAACATACAGTAGAATTACCGAATGATTTATAAAGCTATTTAGAGAGGCCTTGATGTGATTATATAGGACAACAGTTGGAATATTTACGTTAATCAACATTTTTAATATCCCAAGAGGAGTAATAAAAAATGTATCAATTTTTAAAAAACACCATTGGAGCATGGAGGACAAGGCCACATTAGTCGACAAAACCACAATGTGTCCTTATATGCCTCATATTATCTATCCTAGAAGGACAAAGATTATTAGGATTTGGCTAATAGGAACCTATGAGCATTATAGAGATGCATGAATGATATTTTTAGTAATTTTAAGGTAATATATGGAATATGGAATGCTTGTGTATATATTTAATGTTAAAAAAATGGAAAATTGACCAAGTATGGTAAGGATGTCAAGATTAAACATTGTCAAGAACTTAATTATTAAATTTTAGTGTCATATATTAGAGATTTTTAAATTAACAAAATTAAATTGGATAAATAATAAAGTGCACTTGAAAATATACATGATAATCAAACATCATCTTTTGTAGCATCTATTCCAAATTCATAAACAAAGGTATAAAAAATAAAAATATATGTAGGAAATACCGATGGTATCCTCCAAACATAATCAATTGGCCAAATATTAATATCTCACCTATAAATGAAAATAACATGGGCGGTTTATTTTATATGAAATTTCCTTCCCATTTTATTAAATGAGTTGCTTGTTTTAATAACCCCACACTAAGAAAGATCAACTAAATGGGTATGCTTTAAAATTATTGTAATACCAAGATAACTATTTTGGTATCCATCCATGATTTCACTACTTCTTACTAAACATAATGATGCACTAGTAGATCTAGGAATCATATGTAGTCTTTGAAAAAAAAAATTTATGACAACCTACAAAGTTTACAATTTCGGACTTACACTAGCACTTAAAATAATTTCTCGAGATGATTATTATAGATTATCTTATGCATATTAAATCAAGATTTAGAGGCACATGTTGGTTTTGGTCCAAGCACAAAAAAACTAGAAAATATGATCACATAATTAGGATTATTTACATTATTATTCACCTTGAGTAAAGCTAACACTAACTGATTATATCTACATAAGGTCATCCTAGGGAAACCTATATCCCTCCCATTTAATATTAGTCATTAGATAAATCATAATTGGATTATAAACCTTCATTTTTCATCCTCATACATGGATAAAATATTTGTAATATTCCATGCATAAATATTTTAAATAATCTCTAGAGAAAGGAATACTAGTACATGTATTGATATTGAAACTATCTTTCGGTAGTATCAATACACATAAAACATCCCTTGAAAATTATAATTAATGTCTTCTTTTCATAAACTGGTATGAATTAAAACATACAAGGTCTGTACATATCCATGGATTTATATGGTTAGAAGATACCACTAACATGGACACATTATAATAGGAAACCCCTTTTCAAGTAAATTTTGATAAGGCTTTCTTTAATTAATATGTAATGGCATGGAACCCACGTGGAACTAATAAAATTAATGACAAGATCTACCATTCTAGTCTTGATTATCCATGCTGGCTTAGAAAAAATTAAATACTTACTATTGATGATCAAAACTAGCATGAATAACTTGTAAAATAGGTTCAGTGTCACACCAAATACAATTTATCTTTATGATTATGTAAAAATTGAAATACTATAAAATTCATATATAAATCCTAATGGCCTTTAGATTCCAAATCAAGCATGTTAATTAATGAATAAGGCCACAAAACTTACATGGAAACCCATATTCATGTGAAATAGTAAACATCTAAAATGAAAACACATTTTTAATATGGTGAGAAAACTCTGATTTCCATCTATTTGTCTCATGCTACACTATGCTAAAATATATTGAAAATTATGTAGAAAATTTGGAAATAAATCTAAAGTCTACCACCATGTACTTACCAGAATATTAGTTGTTGTTTCAATCAAAATCCATACCATGGTTTTAAATAGAAACTTCCCAACATAAACCATTTTTGATGATGACATAAGTTCATAGGAGACATGACACATGTTGTAAACCCTCCCTCTAATAGTTTGTATTCATATATTTGGTACCCAATATGTTGGGAAAAAATTAGAAGTGTGTTTCAAGGCATAAAAAAGGAAACCCCAATACCATCTTTCAGTGATGTATATATGAATCTTCATTCTTTTCTAAACACATTAAAACTCATTAAAGATATGCAAAAAGGGCATTTTAACACTCAAATGAATACTTTTAAGTGGGTAGAGATAAAAAAATAAAATATTTTTTTGTATATTCCCTAATTTTATTTTTGTTATTGATTCACTTTACTTTACAAACCATATTGAAACATTGTAGTAAACATTGGTTTAACTATATAGGAAATTATTACACATTAGCAAAAAATAATAACTTCCTACCATCAATAGCATATTGAGTGAATAAATAAATAAGATGAAAACTATGTCAAAGAAGATAGAGTTGATAGTGACATACCAAAAAATGCACAAATGGAAAAAAAAACTAAAATAATGGGAAATATTGTCCCACATGAATCCATAAGGAGTGATATCAATAATTGACATTGACTTTCTTATCCTTTGTGACTTTAACTACCCACACAAATGGAATCATATTGAGGTATTAATCACCCTGCACATCACAACCCTAAAAATTATAGATTACTAGGGCACAAGGATGCAAATTAAGAACAACGAGTGCTTATGCCAACATTTTCCATTTATACATTTTTGGATAAACAAAAAAAATGTCTTCAAATTTTTTTATACCATGCCTACAAATAAAACACAATATCCACCACTCAAGATGATTATTAAAGGAAAAATAGGTACAAGAAATATTACTTGATTAGAACCATCCAACATAGAAAAAAATGGGATCACAAATAGAATCATGTCTCTCTTTCTTCTCCTTGCTCCAACTAATGTAACTTCATTCATCTATACACTTATGTCTTCAAATTTCTATCCAAAAAATTAATTAGCTAAAGGGATAAGCACTAAAATGTTTACAATAGTAAATGAGATATATTAAATACATTCTAATTAATGGATTAAGCTTCAAAGGCCCAAAAATGATCATTATTATAAATAGATGATTGCTCGAGGCATTCCCTTAGAATAACAACAAATAATTTAATGGGGTATCAAATATAATTTATGAATACGTGGGTTATTTCCCTGCATAAATGGAATACTTATGTATGTGAGTAATTCATTTGATTACACATTATGGAAAACATTTTATATAATATAACAACATCCACGTATTTCATCCACATATAATATAATAATATGAGTCATCTCCTCAAGTAAATTAGTTAATAATCTGACCTATATAGAATGACCAATTTCCCCCACATAATCATTACATTTGGTTAATGGATGATAATTTTTCTACTTCTTTGCTCTATCTTCTACCTAATTTACTTGAGGAGATGACTCATATTATTAGCTATGATATTTTTACAACAAATGATGCAAATGTGAATTTCACAGCAGATTTGTAGCAATGCTTTATGGCAAGGGAAAATGTGTTGAAACAGAGCCAATCAACATAAATGAGTCAAAGTAATGGTTATTTGAATGGATTCAAACCTGGGACATGAAATAATAATCATTCACAATAATATTTTTCAAGGTTAATATATTTATTGTAATTAACAAAACATTTTATCTTTGTTTTTTTTCTTTTGAATGGATTTCTATTTTTTTGGTGCCTAGAAACAAGCTCAGCTAAATAGACATTATCAATCACTGTAGGTCATGCAATATAATAGTCTATAATCAATTGGAACATTAAATTTTTGGATTCATCTTATACTTAACTCAAGATGAATCGAGGTTTCAAAATAAATGTTCATTCATGAATTGAATATGTATTTATAAAGATATATGTTCTTCAACAATGATTTAATGATAATGACAACATTAAATGAACCATTTGTTTTGCAAACATTTGTTAATAATTTAACATTGCATTTCCTAGACTATGCAGCATTTGAATAGAATCTATGTTTGCTACCACATGTTATTTTCATATATTTTTAAAATCATATGTAATTTTTGGATTCCCTTTTGTCATATATGAACTACAATATGTTGTTATAAAAAAGGCATTTAAAATAAATTGTGCCTATGTTGCCCTACCATAAGTATAGTATGTTTTTTATAAAATTATTGTTTTACAACTGAGATGGCTTGGGTTGAAGAAAAATTGTGAATTTTTTAATTATTTTTGTATTGTTGTTATGTATTGACACTAGTATTTTTATAAGTTATGAAGAAAAGTATCAAAATTGTCTGAAACATTATATTATTTTGTTTTTAGCATCAAGTAAATTTTCTTGGATATCATAACTTAATGCATGCTTTTTGATTTTGCATGGTTCTCATATTGTTTTTTGTTTCACTAGGAGTTGTGGAAAATTGAATTTACATTGCTTTTCTTTCTTTTTTTCTACCACTACTAGTATGATGATGAACATGTAATTTTACCAAGTCATTTTCCAGAACATTAGCATTACGAGTTATGTATCTCTCTATAAAATCTATAATTTATAAATTCTAATTTTTACCATATGTTGGTGCATCTTCAATCTATACTAGCCAGTGGTCATGAGCATTTTCTTTACATTGAAATTTTATCACATAAAAATAATCTATGATTTTTCCTAACAATAATTTTTTTCACATAATATTTACTTCAATATATTGATATGATGTATAAAATAATGTGTATAAGTGACTAGATCTATTCTCACAAGGAAAAAACACCATAAATGCCTTATATAATAAGTTTTTACATGTGTTCTTTTCAAACTGATCAAAATACTTCATCCTATGTTTCAATTTTAATTTCTTGCAAACACCACAAATATGTATGGGTGTGTCTTTAATTTTTTTGTTAAATATTTTTGTTGCCTTTCTTATCGATAGTTTTTCCTTACTAATTTTTTTGTGAGCCTTTACATAATTTTAAAGATATGGCATGAACATGTAGTAACCTTGCATTATAAAACCATAAGGTCAAAATTATGACTTTATATCCTTATCTATTATCAATGATTTGTTGGGTGAATATTTTGTCGACTAGCTAACTGGTGAGAAAAATAGTTCCTATCACCACAGCATAGGGAGATTGGTCATCCAGGTGTGCAATTTTACTACATCAACAAGGGACAAATCTCTCCTCTCATCAAGGGGAGGTTCCCTATTAAATATATGGAGGCTATATACTATATATATATATATATATATATATATATATATATATATATATATATATATATATATATATATATATATATATATATATATATATATAAGTAGAAAGTAAGACACAGGTGTGGGATAAACCATCCATCTCTCTTTTTTCAGAGATGATACTAACAAACATAGGAGAAATCCTAGGTGATTGGTGAAGGTACTTCTATTCTTTCAGAAGTAACATTCAGCTAAGAGCCAGATCCCTTCCTGGATAGTAGAAATCTTGGTGAAGCTACAGAAGTCACTTCTCTTCTTTCAGAAGTGCTTGTTCTTGCAAACAACAAGAATCTTTCTGGTGGGATAAATAACTAGTAACCAAAGGTGTAGAGTAACCAACAGCCTAAAATGTAGCACAAAGTCTCCACCTCAGCTTCTCAAAGAGTGAGATATGAAAAATAATGGGGGCATAAAGCCATCCCAAGGTCCTTTACACAGAAAGAAACTAAAAACACATGCTGAAAACAATTATGTCAGCACAAAGTCTGAAAGTAACTAGTTTCAGGACACCTTCCTTATCACTTCCACTAGCTCTGCTTGTTAAATTGTACAAACAAGAATAAATTTAGGAAATAGACATAAGAACAATCTCCTAGAATGGTACAAGCTATAACAGCAAAAAGTCTGAAAGTAACTTGCTTTTTGATTCAAACAAAGAAATATGATAAACAATCTGAGCTCAAAGTCTCAGTGATGCCTTTAAATTTGGGTAGAGTTTTGCTTCTGGTAATAGTAAGATCTCCCTTTGCATCGAATGAGAGATTACATTATATAGAGGCTAGGAGAGACTTAGCACTTTGTCCTATGGAGTGACCCATGCTACGTAATTAATGCCTTGGATGCATTTTTGATTCTGTCAGGGAGGGCCATGCTGGAGTAGGGTGGTTGCCTTAATTGTGGCATGTTTGTTCATCTCTAGTATCTAATCTTGAGCCTGAATCACTCATTTCATCACCTGCTAGCCACACAACTGACTACTCTGCCTTTATTCCAAAGGGGATAAATAGGCTACACTTTCAATATTTGTAAGCCCCTAATATCTACTTGATGAACTGCTTCACCTACTAGAATTAACTCCTACTGAGTTTCCCTCTTTGTCTATTCTTTCTCTTGGCCCTGGCCTTAAGGTCTTTGAATGCATTCAGGTCCACCTTCTAAGCTTGAAAATATCAATCAGACACTTTATTGCCACAAATTTGACGTCCATGGGTCTTTAATCTTTTGAAGGTTAACAGCTTAGTCAGTCATCCTAAATTTGACATTTGCAGGCCTGTCATTCTCCTTAGTAACTCCTTTGTGTCTTTCTCACTTGGTGACATATATGGATTTGAAATAAACTTATTAGAATAAGCTTTGAAACTTGTTAGAGGCTGGAAGCACGGATGCAGACACTTGGCGGCTTCTACTGCACTGGGACAGGATGTGTGGCGAGTTTTGCTGCTTTGAAATTAGTAGAGACTGTGTCTTAGCTTTTGACACTTGGCATCTTCTATTGCACTTTGAGGCTTGACCCTTCCTGAAGGGGACTTTCCCTTTGAGGTCTTGAACAGGGTCCATTTTTGAGTGTTAAGTGTCCCCCGCAAGGGTACCTACCCTTTTGGATCATCCGAGTGGCCTTCGGGCTTCAATTTCTTTAGACGAATATCATCCCTTTATTTCCTTCAAACAAAATGTCTGAAGGGATTCCTTCAGACAATTTATCTGAAGGAAATCTTTCCTTGACTCTACATCTCTACATTGGGAGTGCTTCGTCTTTGACACATGGTGCCTTCCACTACTTTTAACCAGTGGCATGTGGCATCTTCTACTGGAACAGGTGAGGACACATGGAAGTATCCACCTAATTCATAGGAGCTCTTAGAAACCTTTGAGAGTCTGGTAGAAGAAGACATGTGGCGGCTTCTGTTGAACTCTAGAAACACTCACATAAATAGTTGGGACTCCTTTTAGGCAATCACGCAGACGATGACACTTGCTAGCTTTCACCGATTCTCACCAAGGACACGTGGCATCTTCCACTACATCATATTTAAACCTTCTATCATAGATACTTGGCACTTTCCACTCTCAGGCTTTTCTTTCACATGCTCCTTTCCTCGACTAAGGCCACCTTTGAACCTTTTGAACCCGTGAACTCATTGAACCTATGAAGCGGTTCAAGGTTCAACGATTCGGTCAGTTCATTCTTTTGATTTAGCCAAGTCTATTTGATATATTTAAACCAAGTGTGTTGAAAAATTTAGACATTGAACCCATTGAACTGATGAACCAAAATGTTTCAAGGTTCAATGGTTCAACAGTTCAAGCCTTTGAAACTCGTTAAGTGCTCGGAGCTGTGGAACCTTGAAACAATTGAACTTTGAACTTTGACATATGCGCTTAGCCCTTGCCGATGACATTGAACCTTTAACCCATTGAACTCGTTGAACCAAAAATGGTTCAAGGTTCAACGGTTCAATGGTTCAATCCTTGCTTAGATGCTTGCTGATGGACATTTTTGATCGAACCAAGGCACTGAACCAGTCCTGAAATTGACTAAGTGTTGGAAACTGGTTCTTTTGATTGGACTCACCTGTAGAAGCTTTTAAACCTATTGAACCTACTAATCCCTTTACTAAAAAATCTTGAAAGATGAGGAATTTGAAAGCTCAGAACAAATTTTGAGAAGGGAAGAGATTATTTTGGTTTGTTGAACCAAAATAGTTCACATGTTGTCCCAGCAATGAGAAGTCTATTTTTGGGGACAACATGATTTATAGTGCATATGTTTTCTATTTATTTCATATGCAATTAAATTATTATTTTTTGTAAAGAAAGTCCATTTATTTTTGTAATGTTTCTAAATGACCACCAATAACACTGGGCCTCATTATAGCATGTTCATGAAAAAATAATGATTCATAATATACATGTTGAGTATTTGTTTTTTTTTAAATGATGTTATGTAAGGATTATGATTGATAACAGTCATTATAGGTTTTGATTATTTGTGTATTAGTTGATAACCATAGGCAAATGTTGACTTCTAAAAAATTTGAAAGCCATTGAATTGTTAACTAGTTGCCTTTAATTCCATCTTTGTCATAGATAAAATCCATATTTACAAAGTATGCTTTCCAATTTGTAATAGTCAATAGGTTTTTAATGAGACTATCCATCAGACTATCTTTTAAACAACTATGTAATTTTATATCTCTAGAATGAAATGCATTACAAAAATATTGTGTTGAATAGCGTTGTAAGGAATGTATGTCAAAAGCATTTTTTGTCAAATGAAAAATAGAACCAAATATGTTATCATCAAAACAATATGTGGTTTCCAACATTCTAAACAATGTGCATGATATTAATTTTTTTTGCATTTATTTCCCAATAAATAAAAAGTAAAGAACAGGTTCCCAATAGATATGTTTGTGGTAAGTGACTTTGATAATTTAATTTTGTATAATACAATGATTTTGTTGACCAAATTTTGACCCCAAGTAAAAATTGGTCAACCCCTATAGGTTGAAACTTTCATAGGGATGTCAAAACTTGTATGTGGTCTTGCCATGATCTTAAATGGTCTTAAATAGTTTCATATAATCATATTTGTCTTTATCTAACATTGTCCACAGGTCTTATGTGTACTTGTCTAGTCATAAGGGTCATTTATGTGGTCTTGATGTTTTAAAACATGGTAAAAGGTTTGATATAGTTTAGATTCATTTCAAAAGGTTATTATTGTGTTATTAAGTTCATAATATCATGCATTAACCTTTTATTTGGTTCTGATTTTATAAAATAATATTTTGGTCACCTTTTGGTGTATATATAGGAGTTCCATATGACATTCAAAGAGGAAAATATGTAAATAAGACTCTTAGTGTAACTAATATTATAATTAAGTCATAAAATGTTCAAGGATGTCAAGATACTAACAAAATCTATAGTTTAATGCCTAAACTAAGAAAAACGACACTTTATAAGCACTTTTGGGCACTTGTATGGCCTTGTAAGACATATTTCAGTTGAAAATGGTTTGATAGTGTCCTTGGGTTCCCTTAGATCATTTTTAAGATTTATACCAAGTTTCAAGTTGAAAATATGATTCATACATTGTCTTTCCTTCATCACTACCTTCACAAGCTTAAAAAGATAAAATTCAATTAGATGGTACAACCATAAGAGAGACAATTAAGATCTAAAAATTTTGACATTATTAGGTGTCCTAGTAAGCTTGAAATTAGTGGTTTTTGTTTGTAGATTAATTTTCCATAATTTATTAATAATCGATAAGAGTGATAATAGGTCACTATAACTTGTCCATCCAAGTAGGGTCTGATTTTGCATATGTTTGTCCACTTCAAAATTTGGTGTAAAAAAATGGTTTTAAGGGATGTTTTTAGATTAAATCCTTTCCATGGTGGTTTCATTAGCTAACTCATGTGAATGAATTATATTCAATAAAAGGAAAAGTGTCTTAATGTATAGGGTGTTTCAGTCACTCCTACTACATGTTTTGGTTATATGAGATGTTAGTCACTTTCAGAGGCTTCAAATACCCCATAATTCATGAAAAATACCATTACACTCTTAATATTCATATGTTCTCTCTCTGAAGATAGCTCCTTATTGATAGTCTTTAATATGCCTTGTTCTTTGAAAAACATCGTATAATTCATAAATGGTATTCCATAGGTATAAGTGACATGTTCTAAAAACCTTTGAATACACTTATGATACCATAATAGACACCTATAGGTTGATTGGAAGAGGTAGGTTGGTTCTAAGCCTGAGTAATAAATAAAATGTATAGGAAATGATTTGAGGTGTATCTCAAGTGAAAAAATAGGTCAATAGGGTCATTTTTAAATATAAGGATACATGAAGATATAACTATTAAAATTGGTAAAAATAGAGACCTAAACCATGCATATACAGTAAATAAGAGATCAAGTAGGTTTGCCTACCTTTATGAGAGTTTTTTGCTTATTTGAGAGGTCTAAATTATAATTAGAGGTCTAATGAAAGGAAGGACATTTGAGAATTGTTTCATAGTGTAATTAAGACCTCATTTAAACCTTAAAACCTAATATCAAGGGTGAAGAAGGTCAAAACCCCTTTCTAGTCATAATGAGCTTAAGACACACACTGGTAGACCTAAGAGTAGTCATGAGAAAATAAGGTTTAGTGAGGGTGGCATGAAAGTTTTAATGTATTTTAGAAGTTTATAGGCATAATATAGAATTTAAATAATCATCAAAGGTATACCAAATTAAGATAAGTGTCAATTTTGTCCTTAAGCCTTCTTTAAGCTCCCTACATGCATGACTGTCAGTCAAGAGTAGTCTTCTCTAGATGGATAAGATCATGAACCCTATTCATGGAGATAGGTGGTTTTATGAGAATTTATCAAGGTCCCCACACATCATTCTTGATGCATCATCTATTTGGTTAAGTTTCTAATATACATGAATAATAGTTAAGAACGTTAACCCCTCTCAAATGAATTGCTTACAACTTGAGGAACATATTCTCTCTCATAACATTCATGAGGTTTTCCATGGGACACAATGGTTTTTTTAATTTATGTATGGGTCCTCTATAAAAAATATTTTGGCATTAGGAGAGAGAAAGAGGATCTTTTCTTTATGAATAATCCTTAACAATAAAACATGCCTAAAACCCTAATATTGACCAATCAAGAGAAATTGGCTTATAAATAACTTGTAATGACATATTTTGATTTTAAAACCTCTTTTATGTTTTTTATATCTTTAATTAGGTTCTCTAGATATATTTTTCATGTACTTGCAATTATAGGGACTGCAATAAATGTATTATTTTGAAATATTTTTGGTGGTTTATAGGGGTTATAAAATAAGTTAAACTTGCCAACTATTGGAGGAAGAAATTTGGGATGTGTTACACCTATTAAATCTAAAAAATATAAAAAATATATTTTATAATTGTTAAACTAATCCCACTTTCCAAGGTAGTATCAAACAATCCTAAAATTAAACTAGGTGGTAAGGTCATTTCATGGTTCTCATACTTCCACAAGGTCTTATGGCTTAAAATTTGACATGGAAGTTTGTGATAATATATTGAAATTTAATAATATTTTTTTTATGTTATTTAATGTTTTGGATAGGTTTGGAATATAAAATAGGGTTCTAGGCAAGGAGGCATAGTTGAGGCCTAAATGAGGAGAGGGAAATGCAGAAAAAGGGACTTCCACTTATAATCTAAACATGAAATTTGACATGTAGATATAAGGTCATACTGGATTTTCAAATATGTGATTATATTCTCAATAAACTTAGTACATTATTATACATAAGGAGGTTTATAGGTTTTTAGGGATATAAGGAAAATAGGCCTAGTGAGAGTTTGAGGGGCAAAATGGAGTCTTTACAATTATTTTAGGAACCAAAATAGATTTTTTTTAGGTATATTAATATATTTTAAGACAATATATGATGATATAGGTATTTTGAGAATATGAACACAATTTTTGAACCACTTAGACCAAGCTAGGCATGGGAAATGAGGAGTTTCAAGACTCATGGGCATATGAATGTTGAAATGTTAGATCGAAGGAGTTTCTTAATCTACAATAGGTGTAAAATAAATGTTTTTGGATTATTTAATGGATAATTTATGATTTATAAGTCCATTTTCACTCTTTTTATTCAAGGAAGGGTAGTTTTCAAGAAGATGGTCAAGGTGTCAAGCCAAGTTCTAACTCCTATGCCATTTGGAAGATGGAGTATCTTCATAAGAGAGACACATAGATTTTGAATTCTATTTGTAATATTTCATAACTCCTAATTATTATAACTATCACATGTAAAATTTTCAATTCCCTTCTCCTACACCCCTCTCTCTCTCTTCTCAATTCTCTATATTGGCAACCAATTTTGGCTTTGTAAAGAATCCACATATAATATGGAAAAAATTGCTAGTTTGGGTATTGTTTTTGCCTTATAATAAAATATTTAAATCTGGTTTTTATTTCTCAACTTCTTGTATTAGTGTGTGAGGTATTTCATGGTTGAATGACAAGTGATAGTCATCTTTTCTTTTGTTCATGTCACTCTCTCATGCTTTATACAAGTAGTCTTCCCTATAATAGGTCACATAAAGTGTCATTAGTTGTTTTTGTATGTCTTTAAGTGTATGAAATATTAATAATGTTTATAATAAGTCCTTATACTCATTTACCTTGATAAATGCATTGCATCTTACCTTCATATTGAAACACTTTTATTATAGAAACATTGGGTGTTGAGATGAGTTTTTTGAATCACATTTCATAGTAAAATCTCATAGTAGTCTTGTTAAATTAAACTTGATACATTAACTTTATTAGGTTAGTTGCAATCCCTTCAATCCATTTTCTTTCAAAGCAATATCATAGTGATTAGTTGTAGGTGTGGTGCAAGGGAACTATTCCCTTCAATCTAGAGACTCATCTTTCCGATAGGTCATCCACAACTTGAGAGATGTTTCCATGTTACATCAAATTTAAGAAGGATGGAATATACCTCATTTACATGAAAAATTTATGTATAAAAATTTTGTCACACCCAGTGGATCTCATAGTCCAAGAAGTTGTCAAAGGTAGATTTTGACCTTGGTAATTTTGAAGTTATAAGGCTTCCTTCATGCAACATTTGATAAATCCAACACTTATTGACTCTCGGTTGTAGACTAGTGCCTCATTTTCATGCCTAACATAAACACAAGATTATCTAGTAGAGTCATCCATTTGATTTTTTAGATCTACCTTATTATTCTCTTAGAGAAAAGAGGTTTCCTAATACCCATCCATACTCTAAAAAGTATTTGGTTGCTCACTTACCCATTAGAAGACTTTTCTTGGGTATAACTTGCAAGAAGGAAACCCCAAGTAACCTTAATTTTGTTTTCTTAAATTTACATATCCCTTTATAACTTGATCATTGTAATGGCATCCCTATATCATCCCTCAAAAGTTTACCTTCATACATGGGAGAAGTTACCACTACTCCTATTGAACACATAAGAACCATTGATAATTTTTGTAATATTAATAACATCATAGAAGAGTATGTTACATTAAAGTTTTTGGCTGTCTCTTTAAAGGTAAAGGCACTTGATTGGTATGGTACTTTGGCTCCCAACTCTATCACTACATGGGATGAAATCGGTGATGCTTTCAGAAGGAGATTTGAGGACAAATATGACCACTTGCCCTTGACTGAGTAGTTGACCACAATAATTAGATCACATCATGAGGCCATTAAATAATTCAACATAATATTACAAAAGATATTGGATATGATCCCACTCTTGGTAAGGATTTTTACCCATCAGTATTTCTTTTACTACCTTAAGGCTTTCAATTGTGATATCTATATGATGATTAATCCATGGGAGGGGATATTTTACCTAATGCTTATGATACTACCATAAAGGATGAGAACTAATTTATTCAATATGGGAATATATCCATGATAGACCTCCCATGCCTTTGTTCCCTGATATGCATGCTCATATGCCTACCATTACTCTTATTCCCACATCCAAGCACAAACAAGTCACCCCTAGTCAAGCAAATAAGATAAATGATGTGGAAGGACATATTAAGACTCTTAAAAATAAATTCATAACAATTTAAAGGTATAAAAATTAGTTTTATAGGCCTTACCAAGCTTAATATCAAGTTAATCATCCCCATCAATTAAATAAGACACCTTTTCAAGGTCAATATCAAGGACAAGGGCAGCTAACTCAAGTGAGGAAACATGATAGGCAAAATTATAATGTTCCTTATACTTATAAAAAAAAAATTACCTATCCAAAACAACCTTGTATAAGATAATGGATATTAATCTTCATGAGATCAGCCTTATGACTCTTCCAATTACATAAGTGATGTATTCAATCAAGCCTATATGGCTTAATTGGGATCAATGCCTTCCATGACTCAAGAGGAGATTCCTAGTGGAGGAGAGAACATTGGAGGAGATGCTCAGTCATTTTTTGCCTTAATTAATTAATATCAATATAAATCATGTACAATTAACTACCAAAGAAATCTCAACATTGGTTCAAGCTCTATAGCTACAAATACAAGGTCAAATAAGAGAGTGGTTGAAGAAGTCCAATGAGCAAGTAGTGGTCCAAATGTGAAATATCAAGTACCTAAAGGAATAGGTATGATAAATCTATATCCCATGGATCATGAAAATAAGAAAACTCAAAATTTTATAACTCCTTCTATGCCTCTCCTACACATCAAGTTTCACAAGCTAGTGGTAGTATTATAGCTCCTAAAGGACATGAGAAAATTGGTAGCCCTCCTATGAATATTTTGGAATAGATGAAGAAGGTTCATGTAATTATCCTAATGTGGGAAAAAATATCCATACCTATTCAAATATACATACTTTAAAAGGAGCTCTCCAAGCTCAATGCATCATCTAAGCAGCCTAGTGAAAGAGGGGAAATTTTGAAAAATTAAGTGAAGAACAAGGATGTAAAATTAATTAAATATGAAAAGAAAGATAAAACTCCTCCATTATACCTCTATATCATCATTATATATTAATTGGTACATAATTTATTGAATGATAGTGGAGAAAGTACATGAGTCATGCCTAAACAAGTGGCAGACAAGCTAAAGTTGAAGTATGAACCACACTCCAAGGGGGTTTTACAATTGGATGGATCAACTACCAAAATGGATAGCATTATTAAAGGTTTAAAACCCACTCTACATGCTTGTCCTACATTTTATATCTCCCAAGATGTGGTATTTTTAGATGTGCTACCTCATTTTTCCCTTTGCTTGTCATGGGACTTCACTTCCAAGGTTGGAGGTTATTTGACTTCATATTGGTCCTACATGGCATTTAGGACCAGGTGTGGTGCTAAGGTTTTTATCAATTCTTAACCCTTATCTATGTTTCATGTGGATTCATATGTGCCTAATACTTCAAAAATGAACTTCAACATCAATGATGAAGGAGACTATCCTAGTGATCAATAACCTCTAACACCTCTTGACGACATAGCTGACCTATGCCTTGATGAGTGGGAAGATGATCAACAAGGATTTGATCCATAAAATCATATTGAGATATAGGTATTGGCACATATATCATTCATGAAGAGGATTATGAGTTTCCTAAGGTAAGTATTGATGATCCCCTTCAATAATCTATATGGGGGTAACTATTTTATAGATATGGATGATGATGATTTTTCAAGTTTGTTAGAATATAGTAATGAAGAAGATGATGAAATTATGCATGCCCAAGATGAAAAATTTCATGAGTGTGATATTCAAGAAGAGTGTGATGATATATGGTAGTAGTAACATGCCATAATGTATGAGTTTTAAAAATTAAGCTAACTCTCCCTCAAAATAAACATGAGCTTGGTGATATGGTTAATGATGAATCTAATTAGAATAAAGAGGAGTGTCAAGTCATTATCAAGTAGACTATAGTCTTGGATGAATGAAATTAGGAAAAGATAGAGGTTTGTGTGATTGAGTAGTAGAATAGGCATTAATTTGATCCTAATTCACTTGCATATGTGTTTGACTAGAAAAAATACAAGTTTGATGCCTCTAAACATCAAACATATCATAGTCCAAATGAAGGTGAAGTTGAGAGGAGTTTCATGACTCCCAAAAATTAGATTGACAAGCATAAAATGAGCATGAAAGAGATCAAGTATATTTCACTATCAATAATAGCTAAAAGGACACTTAAAAGGAGTTTCAAGTGATACACTTGTAGCTAGCAGAGGTCTTGTGAGTGGTAAGTCCTTTGATCACCTTCACAAGCAAATTTTCTTTGGAAAACATCCATCATATGGTGACTTGTTCTCATGGAATAGTTATGACTCAAGGAATATTGTTTTTTATCTTAGTTTAAGCAAGATGAATTGTTTCATCACCTCAAACATGTTTTGAGGTCTGTACATAATAGGTTAGGTGTGTTATTTTGAGTCTTTTGTGTGTGTTTTTCCCTAAATGCCTTTATAATAGTTTGTTTACTTCTTTTTGTCTAGTTTGGTGTTATTTTGAGGCCTTTATAATGCATGTCAATTTCATATTTTAGTATAAGAGTGACTTCATTAAGCAATGGGATGATAAAACCACTAATCCATTAATATTGCTGGCATTTTACACTTGTGAATCACCAATTTATTGAGTAAATTTTACCCCAATTCAAAATTGGTCAAACCCTATAGGTTAAAAATTTCATATGGTTGTCAAAAAATTTATGTGGTCTTATCATGACCTTAAATGGTATTAATAGTTTCATATAGTCATATTTGTCCTTGTCTAGCATTGTCCAAATTTTTATCTTATGTGTACATGTTTAGACCTATGAGTCATTTATGAGGGTTTGATGTTTTCAAACATATTCAAAGGTTTGATATGGTTTATATTCATTTTAAAATGTTATTAATGTGTAATTAAGGTCATAATGCCATGTGTTAACCCTTTTATTTGTTTCTTATGTGTTAAAATGACATTTTGGTCACCTTTTGGTCTATTTGGAGGGTTTGTACGTACCATTCCAAGAGTAAAATGTTTCAAGAAGAATACTAATGTACCTGATGTCATAAATAAGTTATTTAATTTTTAGGGATGGTTATAAAATGATAAAATATGTAGTTTAATTCCTAAACTAAGTAGCATAACACTTTATTAAGCACTTTTGGGCACTTGTATGAACTTGAAATATCATATTTTAATTGGAAATGGTTTAAAAGTGTCCTTTGGGAACCCTTAGATCATATTTAGGATTTGGACCAATTTTTAGGTCATGAAAATACTTCATACATTCTCTCTCCTTCATCATTTCCTTCAAAAGCTCAAAAAGGAAAAATTCATGTGGATGGTATGGATAGGAGAGAGAGAGAGAGAGAGAGAGAGAGAGAGAGAGAGAGAGAGAGAGAGAGAGAGAGAGAGAGAGAGAGAGAAGAGAGAGAGAGAGAGAGAGAGGAGAGAGGAGAGAGATAAAACTTTGGAAACTATTAAGTTTCATATTTAATATTTAAATTAGTTTTATTTTTTTTAAATTCATGGCCCTGCCTTTATGAACAATCACTAAAGAGTGATAGCAAGTCACTATGACTTGTGCATCCAAGTAGGGTTTTATTTTGCATATGTTTCTCCACTAAATAATTTCATGGAGAATAATGTTTTTGAGGGTTATTTGATAGGTAAATTATATCCTTTCCATGGTGGTTTAAATTTGATAACTCATTCTCCATGAAGTGTCTTCAATAAGAGGGAAAATGTCTCAATGTATAGGGTGTTTCAATCTCCTAATGCAAGTTTTGGTTATCTGAGTTGTTGGTCACTTTCAAAGGTTTGAAATACCCCATTATTAATGAAAAATACCTCACAATATCATTATTAATATGTTATCTCTCTGAATATGTATCCTTATTGATAGTCTTTAATAAATGTGATATACCTTATTCTTTGAAAAGCATGGTATAATTCATCAATGGTTTGCCATAGCACTGAGTATCATGTTGGATCTGAATAGTGATGAGAAAATAATGTAACATGAAAATATACTATTGAGAAATATGATGACTCAATAAAGGATAATAAAGTTTAATACACACTCCAATGAGATATTTAGATAGGTTTCATTCACCTACATGTCTACAGACCTATAAGCGAGCATCTATTAAGTCTAAGGTTTAATATTGAAGTAATAAAACCATGGATAGGGGTGACATAGACTCTTGAAAACTTTCATATCTTTTACATGCTTATAAATACATGAATAGACTCATAAGAGACTCCAATTATAATACACAAACCTTGTATATGAGATAAGTATATATATAGACCTGTATGGACTGTAAAGATAAGTTGAAAATGATGTAATGCTTGGTCATAGGCTCTGTAATCCATTGAAAGAGTGACAAATAATTGGAACAAGGTTGATAGTGGAAAAGTTTTAAAAGGTATAAAAAGTCAATAAGTTGACTCTCATATCATGTGTAAGCAAATAGAGACCTACAGGCCCTAAGCCTATAGGTCCTCTTTTTGAACTCAAATCAATTAATAAAATAAAAGTGTAATTAGGAACCACAATTCAATGTATATGATATAGGACACAAGTCATTTTAAATCACCTATCCATTTTTAAGACAAGAGATAGATAAGGAGACAAGATCTACAAGCCTAACATGACTACATAGGACTGTATACAGAATTGGGTAGGCAAGAGGGTCTAAAAGTGTTACGAAGTGAAAAATAATTTGTAAGGATGGAAGAAAAACTTTTAATTATGGGTTGAATCCTTCAAGGCACAATGATGGAGTGATAATACCAAGTTATAGACTTCATGCTCAAACCTTCTCCTAATGAACACCTAAAACCATGCCTTGGAAGGTCTACGATAAAAAGTGCATACAATGAAGAGTTAGTACCTTGACAAGGTTTCCCAAAGTTAGTGAAAGGTTAAAAAACCTCGGTAAGATGAATTTTATGTTTAATGATTATCAAAAAGGTTCTAAAATCTTAAGACATAGTCAAGACCTAAACAATTGGTACCTATAGCCAAGCTAATTGAAGAGTGGGAAGGGTACTTTGTGTGGTGAGGTCATGCTAACTTAAAGGTGTAAATTTAAATGATTAAAAAATCACAACAAAAAGATAAAGGATTTTAATTTTTCAAATAATGGAAATGTAATGTTCTACAAGCCATTTAATTCACTTAGGATACACTAATAGACACCTACATAATTCTAGGAAGAGGCAGGTTGGTTCTAAGCCTAAGTAAGAAACATAATGTATGGTAAATGTTTTGAGGTCTATCTCAAGTGAAAAAATAGTTCTATATGTAAATTTGGATACAAAAGGAAACATGAAGAGATAACTATTGAAACTAGTCAAAATAAAGACCTAAACATTGCATATATAGTAACCAAGAGATCAAACACGTTTGTCTACCTTTATGAGAGTTTTTTTGCTTATTTGAGAGGGTTAAAGTCCTATTATAGGTATGAATAAAGTATGGAAATTTCTAAATGGTTTTATAGTGTAATTGAGATCTCATTTGAACCCTCAGACCTAATAGAAAGGGTAAAGAAGGTCAAAACCCTATCTAGGCATAATGAGCTTAAGACACACATAGGCAAACCTAGGAGCAGTCATGAGAACAAAATGTTTAGCGAGGGTGGTATGAAGGTTTAAAGGTATTTGAGAGGTTTATATTCATAATACATAACTTCAAGAATCATCAAAGGTAGAACAAAGCAAAATAAGTGTCAATGTTGGCCTTAAGCCTTCTTCAAACTCCCTTCACACATGACTTTCAATCAAGAGTAGTCTTCTCTAGATAGGTAAAAACATGAACCTAATGCATGGATCTAAGTAATTTTATAATGTATCAGGGTCCCCACACCTCATCCTTGAGGTATCAACTATTTAGTAAGTCTTTGATATGCATGAAGAATAGCAAAGACCATCAACCCCTCTCAAATATATTGCTTACAACCCAAGGAACACCTTTTCACACTCATAAATTTAATGATGTTTTTCATGGGACCCATTGGTGTTTTTAGGTTATTTAGGGGTCCCCTAAAAACAATCTTGTTCCATTAGGAGAGAGAAAAAGGATGTGTTATTTATGAACAATCTTTAAGAATGAAACATGCTTAAAACCTTCATAGTGACCAATCAAGAGAAATGGGCTTATAAAAAACTTTGAATGACATATTTTTCTCCTAAAACATATTTTATGTTGTTTATGACTTCAATTAGGTTATCCATATGTACTTTTTCATAGTTTTAGTTGTACATACTATAATAAATATACTATTTTGTATGGTTTTTGGTGTTTTATAGGGGTTCTGAGATAAGGGAAACTTGAAATCCATTATAAGAATAAACTTGGGATGTGTTACACATATTAAATCCCAAAAATATTCATAATATATTTTTTATGTGATTAAACAAATCCCATTTTCCAAGGCAGTCTGAAACAGGCCAAAAATGAGACTAGGTGGTAAGGTCATTTCATGGTTCTCACACTTCTATAGGCTCTCAAGGCGTAAAATTTGAAATGGACATTGATGATAGCCTATTTAAATTTAATAAAACACTTTTTTGTCATTTAAAATTTTTGGGAAAGGTATGGAATATAAAAATAAGGTTTTAAGAAAGGATGCCTAATTAAGGAGAGAGAAAGGTAGCAAAAAGGACTTACACTCTGAATATGAACATGAAATTTGACATTAATATATAAAACCATACAATTTCCTAAAATATATTCTCATATTATCAATAAAGTCCATAAATTATTATACATAAGGAGGTTTATAGGTTTTTAGGGCTACAAGGAAAACAAGCCTAGTGAGAGCTTGAGGAGCAAAATAGAGTCTTGGGAGTTTTTCAAAGATCAAAAATGGATTGTTTAAGGTATTATAAGATATTTTAAGGCCATACATGATTATATAGGTATTTTTATAATATAATCTCAAGTTTTGATCCACTTGGACTAAGCTAGGCATGGGCAATGAGGAGTTTCAAGACACCTAGGCATATGAATGATGAAATGTCAGATCAAAGGAGTTTGTTAATGCATGATAGGTGTAAAATAAGTTTTATGAGATAATTTAATGGATAATTTATGATTTATAATTCCATTTTTCACTCTTATTATATAAGGAATGGTAGCTTTCAAGAAGATGATTAAGGTGTCAAGCCAAGTTCTAACTCCTATGCCACTTGGAAGGTGGAATATTTAAGGAAGAGAGACACATGGATTTATAAGTATGTTTGAATTTTTTGATATTTTTCCCCCAAAAATATCATAACATAAAATACCCTAAGTGAAACCCCCTAATTTTTTGATAAAATCTCTTGAATTGATAAAAAACCAACTTTTCATTTGTATTACAAAATTCAGAACTCGAGATGCAATTTGTAATTTGCAAAATTGTAAATTCTTTCCCAAGTTTCAAATCCCACAACATACTAGTCTTCCATTCCATCAAAATCCATAAATCTGATTGTAATTTTAAAGGCTAAGTTCCAGATCCCATAAAACACTAACCAATGAAATCATTGCAATTTGTAATTTTACAAAATTACAAATTACAAATGGAGTTCTGGATCCTACAAATTGAACACCCTTGTAGGATCTAGAACCTAAACTAAAATTTTAAATATTAAAAATTGTATCTATATTTACACCTCCCATTTAACACTTCACTTAGAATTAGGAACTTAGAGAACAATTTATGATTTAAAAAATTACAAATTACAATCCAAGTTCTGGATCCCACCAACGACATAAGCTATAGAATCTAGAACTCTAAGTGTAATTTATAATTTTTAAAATTGAAAATTACATGTGGATTCCCTCATTCCCATTTATAAAGTGATTAAAACTTATATTACCCCTAGGATTTAGGGGTCAACATGCAATTTGAAAAATTGAAAAATTTGCATGTGGACTCTAGATTTCTACCGCCAACCACCTCCATGCTCACATTAATTTTAGGGGTTTTTAATGAATTTCAGATATTTTTTAATTCATTTTTACATGTTATAATTACGTTTTGAGCTCTAAAAAATAACTCTACACCATGACCATGCCTCGATCTACATCTCTAAGCCATATCTATAAGCCACACCATGACCTTCTACACCCCTGCACGGTACTTTTTGGAATCCCACTTACATTTTTAACTATATTTTTTATTTCAATCAAAGATTTGTTTCTATTAATTCAAGTAATCAACTATAATTTTTTAGGGTTCTCCATTTTATGCAAAGTGTCATTTAATTTTCAAGGTTTATGTGTGTGGTCGAGATAGAGACTGTGGGTTTATTATTTTATGAAAATATACACATTGTTGAGATCTAGGGTGTTTTTAGGGTTTTATTTTTACAAGTTTCATCTCAAAGATTAGGATTTTTCCCCAAATATTCATAGTCAAATATATGGTCTCCTCAAACCTTGGTGAATATACCCCATCATATTCCCTAAAAGAACAAAGAATATTCCTATGAGATCTTTTATGTCCCTACTGACAGTGGACTTACTCCAAACACTTCTCATCCTCACAAGATTCCCACTTACTCGAAACACCTCCCATCCCCATAGGATTCCATCCTACTCAAAATAATCCCATGTTCCATCGAACATCCCTATTGTCCAAAATGCTTCCCAGTTCCATTGGACTTCTTACTTGATTTGAACACCTGCTAGTTTCACTAGAATTTTTACCTACATAGAGCACCTCCAATCTCTACTAGAGATTAGACCTGATTCAAGCACCTATAAATCATAATAGCTCTTGTAGTTGGTTTTACACAAGTGTTCTCTCTATATTCCATGTCTTAGAAGGAGATGAATTTAAAATCAAAAGGCCCTAGGTGAATCTCATATTAGAGTCCAACACTACAGAGATAACAGATACAGACCTAAATCACATTCAAGTAGGGGAAATATGAACCTAGATTATTATAGATTTTAATAATGATTAGATCTAGGGTATATATGAATCTAGACTTCTATAAGTATTATCCTTTCCACTAATGGTCCAAATCCCTAAATTGGTGCTAAAATTAGCCCAACATTATAATCCTAACAAAAAAGAGGTTAAAAATGACACAAGGGAAAATATTTTGAATCTAGACCCCAACTTCATTAATTTTATGTTTTTTATCCTAGAGTTTGAGAGATATCTCAACATCAATCTAGAGACATCCCAATAATTATTTCAAGAAAATAGAGATGGATGTAAAAAAATGATTAACAAATAATGGCTTAAGTCCCCCAAAACTAACTCCACCAAATTGCCAAA
This sequence comes from Torreya grandis, assembly GCA_037957365.1. Lineage (NCBI taxonomy): Eukaryota > Viridiplantae > Streptophyta > Pinopsida > Cupressales > Taxaceae > Torreya > Torreya grandis. The sequence goes on from JARHVA010003257.1 coordinate 1,601,227, forward strand.
GACACTGGCAATGATTGACTTCAAATATAAAGTGGGAGATATTATGCTTTGAGGAGTGGATGTACCAATACATTTAGGTCATCCATCACAATTCGTAATACATCCATCGGGCTTTGGTTATAAGTGATTCCCTCTACAAGCAATTGATGGAGGTGTAGACAACTAGAAAATTCTTCATGACCTCCTACCTTGTATACATTTTGGCCAAAGGGAGATCTTTCCAAAGCCTCAATATAGTACTTAGTGAGATAAGATTAGTATACAACTACTATCTTGACCTCACATTAGATGCTAGCAGATAACATTTCAAGAGAATCAATGTTGCATTCATCTATTACATCATCATCATCATCATGTTTGATAAGGAACTTGGGAGAATGATATTCTCACAGGCATCAACTATAAAGATCACCAAATTGGTCTCCTACTTCATTAAGTTCCCCATCTATTCATATATTAGGGAAATTAGATTTAGTGTCTACCCATTTATACTCCTAAGATATGTTAGTGACAAGTGGTCACTAATGGAGATAGTAAGGCAACTTGTGGAGATCCACAAACTCCTTTCTAGTAGACACAAGTTGGGAATTCATTTCCCAATTAGTATTGGTAGATACACATTCCCATCTATCCTCAAAGAAAAGTTTGTCAAGGTATAAATGGCCCAAATGACCCTAAGAACTTTAGATTCGAGGCTAATTTTTGATGTTTATGTAAATATCACCAACACACTAGGAGTTTCCATATACTTCCACGTTTCATATTTTGAAGATTATTTGGAAGATGTAGAGGATGAAGAGAGGGTTAGGATGAAGGACCATTCTATAATGACCTTTTAAAAGGTCAAATATTATGATTTGGCACTAGTCCCAGATGACTTGGTAGACAATGAGTCCTTAGTGGACCTAAATTACTATAAGAATATTATCACTCAATCCCTTACACTAATAAGGTGGTTAGTTCCTAAATACTTCTCCTTGATTGATAAAACAACACATGTGACCACCAAAATTATAAATTGATTGATAATTAAAGGGGTTAAAGTAACAAATAAATATAGTGGGTATCATAGAGAATTTGTTAAAGATCAAAGAAGAAGGTCCTCCATCAATAGAGGGTCCAAGTGGCACAACAGGTGAACAATCAGAAGGGCTAGTGACATCCCAAAAGAAGAAGTCAAAAAATAAAACCAAGAATGGGTAGCTAAGAAAAGAGGGATCAACAATAGATTAATCAATTAAAATCTCATCAAATGACACAACTATAGATTTAATCCCCATATTTGTCATAGTGACAACCCCTATTTCTATTGTTCACCCTCCACTTGTGTACATTGTTCCTAAAGCTCCAACACCTCCACCTCAAGTATCCACTCCACCTCTCATTTCTAACCCCTCACCTACCATAATAAGTCCATTACAACCAATGAAATTAAGTCAAGTGGACACTCAAGGTTCCCCATTGATGGATACTCAATTTTTCACTCCACTTTCCCTTTCATCCATTTCACTCCCTCCTTCCATTTCAATCCCATTTTCCATTTCATTCATAATTCTTTCCATTCCATCCCCATTGATTTCTAACACAACTCATAAATATATAGCCATAGACTCAGTCATTCTAACTTTAGTTCCACTAGTCATCCCAACTCCTAGAATAAATACTACTTCATCTTCATCCCCTTTCATCTTCCCTACCTTACCAACCCTAAGTGGCCCAACACATATGACTGATTCATTCAATGTTTTGGCTTAAACCCTCCCACTAATTCCCAAATTTAAAATCCATGTGTCTATTCCATTAATTATATCGAATCCATCTTCCACACCCCTAATATAGATAGTTTTTTCCAATGTCCTAACCTCTTATACTTCCATAGTTTCCATAACACCTTCAATGGAGGTAGGAGAAACACAAGTTCTTGATGAAAATGTGGATTTATAACTTACTAATGGAGATGTAATTTCATAGGCGTCTCTTGAGTAATCAATGGAAACATCCACATAACACTCAACACTTATCATAGTGCCTATTAGTGAAGAAGCCTCAACTATTGATTCTTAGGTGACACTATCTATGTATTAAGATGTTACCCCCCATTAGTTAGCAAAAACAATGGTAAATAAGTAAAAGTAGATGATTTTCCCTAGTACATTGGACATTGGCCTTTTAGATTTGAAGAAGAATTCCAAGTCTACTCCCTGAACCTTCTCCAAAATTATGTGATGATAAATGGGAAAGATATATTGAGATTACAATTCCCCCACTAGACAAACCAAAAGAAGATCTTGTGGTGGACTATCAAATTTCAAAGATTCATCTTGGATGTCCTACAAGGGAGGGGTTAAAACATGATATTCAATATGGCATCAACTCCATCTTTGATAGAATAAATAGTAACAAAGCCACTAAGGATGATATAAAAATAAGGTGGATCAACTCACATCTACACTAAATGAGTTCATATAGCCCATTGGTTCATCAGTACAACCAAAGTCTGCACAACTAGTCAACTAAATTCTAGATCACACAATAATTGATGTGGTGACTAAAATTTCAATCATGGGAGTGGATACCAAATAATGGTCATAGAAACTCATTTCCAAGGGTAATAAGGTTATTTATATAATAATGGACCATTATACTATTTTGAGGGAAAGAAGGATTACCTTGAGAGAACTAGTCAGTAAATATGAGGGAGAAATGACAAGTTTAAATATCTATTATCCCAAATTGATAGCTATAGACTCTATTAGAATTGACATCCTCCTTGTTGAAGGAATAATAAAAAATCATGGAGACCAGGAGTTAGAGCTACATTATTCATAATTAAGTTGTTGATAGAAGTTGTACACAAGGTAAAGGTTGGCCATGACAAAGCCATAGACATGTTGTATGACATTGAAGAAATGTTGAGTAAATTATCATGCCAACCAACAGATTATGAGTATAACCTATTTCTAGTATAAAAATTTCTGAGAAAGTTCAAGGAAATAGATGAAAAGGAATATGCAAAAAAATTATAGTCTTTACTTTATGTTCTATCCATCATTACATCAAGCATCAGAATACATTGGATAAGATGGGTAAAGAAATGCATCAAATCAAGGATTTGAGGTGGGAACTTTGTGACACATCAATAGATTGAGAGATCACCAAACTTTACTCCTTTAGTGTAGATGAAGATAGAATCTAGGATATTTTCAATGCCTTTGATGCATATGTCTAGAAGCTACATGCTGAGAAAGAATAGAAGGCAAAGGATATTTTGAAAATTGATTAGTTCTTTTTGTTGAAACATTTTCATGAATTGTAATTTCATTACTATAAAAACATTGTAAATCTACATATATTTTAATTTCAACTATATTTTATAGGTCTTCTGAGAAAGAGACATGTATATTTTACACTTTATATTCTGATAGGTTAGAAACTGTAAAAAGCACAATTGCAAATTACACTTTTCATTTTGACAAGTTACAATTGCTTAAAGTGTAAAAGCACATATTGAAAATTGCAAATTTAATTTTTACAAAGTGACATGACTTTTAAGTGGTAAAAGTCTCACTTTTAATTTTCAAGATAGGGTTTTGTAAAAAGTAACTTGAGTTATTGCTAAGTTATCTTTTGTTTAAACGTTAAGTTCCATTTTGGGCACCACCCATTTACATGAAGAGTAAATTGCAATTGCATGGAGAAGACTCAAGGCATTGCATGAAGATATTCAAAGCCTATGCATTCCATACCAAGTTGAAGACCACACCATCTATTGAATACATTATTTAGAAGCATTTTACCAAGTCAAGGATGCCACAAACAAGATATCTCACCTTTTTTTACATGAAGTTCTATATTTTCATGAGTTCTTCTACTGGGTGTTGAAGTTTTGATAAATGCATCTCATCTATGAGATATTATTTACAAATATGGGTAGACCCCATGTCCCAATCTATATTTTTGTTGTTAGTGATATACTTTTGCATTTGAATGTATTTTCTAGATGTTGTAACCTAGAGAATGAAATAAATTAAAGATTTTGCCTTTTTTATCTGAGGAATCCTTGTGTGTGCAAGTTATTCAAGTATTTATGGATATTATAGTTTTTATTTTAGTCACAAGAATTCATTTGTTTTATTTTATACCCTTTTGGAAGATTTTTTGATATAAATATAAATATATGTATATATATATATATATATATATATATATAATGTCCCTTTTATGAAAAATAGAAAATGTTACCTTTGATTTCCCATTTGCATGTGTTTGTGCTTAAACAAATTTCAATATATTCTCTATTCTCTTGTGTTCATTTAAACAAATAGTAAGACCCACTAAACATATTTGGTGTAATCACCATTTTTAGTTTTGCATAATTTCATTCTTAACTCTTTTCCCAATCAAAACCTAGTTTAGGAGCAAGCACATTAAAGCAAGCAAAATTTATATAAAGTTTATATTTTATCAGTTGCACCATATTTAGTGAAATTAATTTAGCCTTCCCCAGAGTTTAACCTCAATTTTCCAAATTCCCACAACATGGATGTTTTCCCATTATATCATTAGATTTTTTTCACAGCAAGCTACCATATCAATGAATGGGTGCAAAATCTATGTGATAATAGTTTTTGGCACATCTAATGAGACACAAAAATTAAAAATAGATTGGTTATAGTCTCAATGAGTGTAGTATGATCATCGTACAAATTTAAAAATCACCTGATGACTCTACTAGTTTACTGATTCATAATTTCAAGGATTACGTATGCCAAGCAGACAAACAAGGTCATCTACTAAAGGTGAGAAAGATAATTTTATATATTTATAATTTATATCTAAAAAGAGGTCGAAGTCAAATGTACCTCACCCTAAATTATATCCTACAAATTTTTTTTCATCTCCTGAAAGTATTCCAACTCCTATCAGTTTCATACCTCCCATAATGGCCAAAAATGTTATTTTTGTGGCTTTCAATGGATCCATCCCACTTTGGTTATCTTAGTATGATGATATACCTACCTTATCTTTAAAAATCCTCCCATATTTTACTAGAAAAACTTCTAGCACCCATATGAAACTCATAAAAGATATTTCTAATCTTTATTCAGTCCATAATGTTGTACAAGATAATGTTACAATCAAACTCTTAGTCTCTTCTTTTAAAGGTAAAGCCTTGAAATGGTATAGATGTATTTCTTCCAATCATATCCATGTTTGGGATGACTTGGGAACTACACTATGTACTCAATTTGAAGATAAGAGTGACTACCTTTCCTTGGTTGAATGATTAACTACCATTCAACAGGTTCCATATGAGCTCATGACCAATTTCAACTTCTATGTTCAGAAGACATGGAGTAGAATTTTGACACTAGTCAAGTGAAATCCAAATAGTGCTTTCCTTTATTACTAATATACTTGAATAGTGATGTATCTATTATGATTCAATCAATGGGTGGTACCACACTTTTTAATGCTTATGAAATTACAATAAGGGTAGAAAATTATTTAATCCAATCTCAAAAAATTACCCCAAGGCCACTGATGCCTCTATTCCCAAAAATAAATCCTACACCACTTTCAATTTCCCCAATTCTTACCATGAGAAAGGAATTAGCCTTGACCCCCACTCTTATAGATAAACTATATGAGGTCAAGTCATTGCTTAAGAGTGTTGGCAATGAGTTGCTAGCAATGAAGAGGTAGCAATCCTAGAATTATAAGCATTATTAGCAAGCTAACGTAGCATACCATCCTAATAAGAATCCATATCAAGGAAATCAATAGATGCAAGGTCAAAATTCCCAACCAAAAACGCCAAATGTCCATGCCTTATCTGCACCAAGTACTTCCAAAGATATTGTACCTATCTAGAACAACTTAGTTCAAGACTATGAATGGTGTTATCCTTGTTCATAGCCACATAATTAGAAGACTTGTCCTAATGGCATCATCAGTCAAGATTTAATGGTACAAGGCATATCAAAAACCCAAGGACAATAAGGGGAGGCCACTTCCCAATAAACAAATACAAAATAACCTGCTCAAGGTGAAACTACTCTTCTAATATAACAAAAGGAGGAATTTTATAGAGTAAATCAAGAGGAGGATTTTTTTAATGGTGGAGGTCACGTGTCATCCAATACATGATAAAAAAAGAAAGATAAATAGATATTGATCACCCCCCTAAGGTAGAACAAGTTATAACTTCCAAAGTTGTACTAGAACTTGCAAAGAATAACACAATACAAAGGCCACCCTTTGTACTGATAAGGCAACCCAAAGTAAAAGTATCAATTTCAAATCTTGTAAAAGAAGACATTGCTCCTATAAAGTCACTTACAAAGGTTTTTAATATCTCTTTTATTATAGTTGAGAAATGAAAGAAGACCAATCTAAATTTTACTATGTGGGAGACACTCTCTATACCAGTGTAAAGAGATTTTCTACAAGAGGATTTGTAGAATTTCTAGATAACAAACAAGGTTCCAGCCAAGGGGCCTAATGCTATAGTTAATTTGTGTCAACCATAAACTAGCACAAAAATTAGCAAAAAATAGTAAGCCTCCCCCCTTATATATTTTGCTTATAGTATGGAAGCTTCTTGTTCAAAATTTTGTGGTAGATTTAGGGGCTAGTAGTTTCATACTGCCCAAAAGGATATTTGATGCCCTTTTCATAAAATATACACCTATAAATAAAGGAGTGGTTTAATCAGATAGGACTATTATTCCAATGGTAGGGATAATAAAATATCTAAATCTCACTATACACACATGTCCAAGTTTGTCAATTTTACAAGATATCTCAGTTATTGATCTTCCCCCTTATTTTTCCTTTTGTCTTTCATGAAATTTTACCTCAAAGATGGGAGGATACTTATCTATAGACTAGCTTCACATGTTGCTTAGAATAAGAAATAAAACAAGGGTAAAGATAAAATTTGAGCCAATAACTAAAGATCATATTGAGCCATACACTCCTCCTCCTATAGACATGAATTATATATTACAAAATCAAAAAGAGGAAATTGATCATTAAGTTAAAACACCTATAGAAGTTATTCTAGACTCTTACTTGGATGAATGGAGATTATCTCCCCAATTCAATCCTTATGACTATGTATAGGAAACCATGCTAGGTATATATTGCATACATGAGAATGATGCAATCATCCCTAATATCATAAAACCAACTAAAGATATTCAAGGAATGTGGTAACTATTCTTTAATGGTTTGAGAATTAGGAATGGTGCAGGTGTAAGTGTTGTCTTGATCACTCTATAAAAGGAAATCTATTTATATTCTTTTAGACTATAGTTTAGATGCACTAATAATATAGCTAAATATAAAGTTTTAATTTGAGTCCTGTAATTGGCCAAAAAGAGAGGGATAAAATATCTAAAAATATTTGGTGACAATGAGTTGATTGTTCACCGACTGAGATCCAAAAGTGTAACTAAGAATAATTTGTTAAGATCAAAATAGGGTTTGTGACCTATTAAAAGAGTTCACCACTTTGAAAATTCAAGTGGTACCAAGAGCATGAAATAAAGACAATGATGTTATTTCCTCTATCGGATCCCAATATAACCTACCAAAAAGAATAAAGAAGAAAAATAACCAGCATGTAAGGTTGATAGTAAGGCCATCTATTCTTGATAATGTAATTAATTTACAAGTCTTTGATAGTGATCAGTAAATTATCAACTTTTTGAGAGAAGAAGTTGAATTCTCAGATAGGAACCATCCAAGATTCCAAGATCAATATGGAGATTAGATCATCTAGTTAAAGATAAATAAACTACCTATGGGTCTTTTTACACTAGAGAACATTCAATTCAGATGATCAGCTAGACAATGAAAATAATAACATCATGGTGAATGAGGAATACTATGACCTAGTGATCATCTTAGAAGGAAAATCACTAAAGATATGAAAGGTATGTACTAATTCTAAAAATCAAGATTTTTTTGAAATTTGTCAAGAGTTTGATGATAAGCTCACTTGGAGTTATCATTATCTAAGGGGGTTTGACCCCAACTTATCCTAAAATATAATATAATTGGATCCAAATACCAAGCCTATCAGATAGAAGCAGAGACCTAATAATCCAAAAATAAAACCCATGATCAAGAGTGAGCTATCTAAACTAATAGAGGCTAATATGATTTTTCCTATCAAACAGTCATCTTGGGTAACAAATTTGGTTTTGTAAGGAATAAAAATAGTGAAATTAGATTGTGTGTAGATTTTAGAGATCTGAACAAAGCCTCTCTAAAGGATAATTATCCTCTTCCCCTTATGGAATAAATTTTGCAAAATGTATTAGGATTTAAAAGGTTTTCTCTTCTAAATGATTATTCTAGCTATAACCAAAACCTGGTGCAAAAACCAAACCAATATAAACTACTCTCACTACCAAATGGGGTACATATGCATACAAAAATATGTCATTGGTATGACTAATTCTGGTGTAACATTTCAGAGAGCCATGGATATGGTGTTCAAAGGTCTAATATATGAAATGATCCTAGTATATCTAGATGATATCACTATCTACTCAAAGCATGTTGAATCACACCTTTATCACCTTAGAAATGTTTTCAAAAGGTGTAGATAATTTGAGGTTTCCCTTAATCCCAAGAAATGTGTTTTCATAGTTTACAAAGGGAAACTATCAAGACACATTGTGTCAAAAGAGGGTCTTGCAATAAACCCAAAAATATAAGTGTTATATTTGCATTAGCACTACCAAGCCATAAGAAAGGACTATAGATCTTTCTTGGAAAAATCAATTTCATGAGAATATTTATCCCAAATTTTATGTCTTTGGCAAAACCCCTCACCGTAATTCTTAATAACGATATTGTTTTCAATTGGACATAGGAAGGAAGGGACAAATTTGAAGCCAACAAAAAAGATATCTCTTAGGTTCCTACCCTACTCAATCCCAACTATGATAAAGATTTTATTCTTTACACTTTTGGAGGGGAGGGAAGTATCTCAGCTATTCTAACCCAACAGAATAACGAATAATTAGAAAAATTGATATCTTTCTTTAGTCAATCCTTGAAGGGATATGAAGAGAATTACAATTTTGTGGAGAAGCAAGTATATTCCCTAATTAAGATTATCAATAAATTTAGGCATATGTTCTACAATAATAAGCTTCATCTGATGGTGAGTCATCAAAGTGTCAAAGAGTTTCTTTTTAGCTGAGAGATAAATGAAAAAGATTAGGATGGATCACCAAGGCCATGGAGTATGATGTGGAAATCAAAGTTACTAACATGGTGAGAGGAAAGGGCTTATGTGAGTATATGGCTTCCAATATTAGGACTATTGAAATAACATCTAAATTAGTATATGATAAAACTACACCTCAGCCGGCCAACCCACCTATTTTCAACAACTAGATCCATGACATGACCAACTTCCTATAGATTAGAAAGTACCCATATGATTTTTAATAGTCTAAGAAAAGGTATTATAAAATCCAATCCATTCCTTGTCCTTTTTGAAGGAATATTGTTTAAAAAGGATATGAATGGAGTCATGCTAAGATGTATAGAGCATGATCAAGTCCCCAAGGTGCTTGAGGAATTTCATGATGGCCCATTAGGAGGAAATTTCTCTACAAAAACCACACTCGTAAAGATAATGAGAGGGGGCTATTATGTCTTAAATTATTCAAGGATGCTGTAGACACCGCAAACGTGTCTGCACCTTGGTTCTCCCCCTTGTCCACCTCAAACCCATATCCTAACCCTTGGCCTTCATATGATTAAAATAACTTAAATATTTTAATTAAGTGGCCCCTTTCCACCCCACCCTTGCCACCTTGGATCCTCCCTTGAATCCCTCCACCTTCCCCCTAGCATTTATTATGTCAAATCTCCTCATTATCTTCCCCCCACGCCCATTTAAGCATCCTCGTGACCGTTCTTCCCACAACCCCTCGCCCGGTGGCGTGCAAGAATGGGCAGAGGCTATTTTTAGTCTCTGTCCCCATTCTGCCACCGCCGACGTCGGTGACCCTTCGGCCGACGTCGGTGAAACTGCCGGCATCGGCAGCCTTCATTACCCCTTTCTGCATCCATTGCAGCCCCTGGACCCTTGAGCTCGCAAATAGAATCCTCTTGGCGCTTTGGCATTCAACTCTCTTCTCTCTGGACCTCGTGCAACAGTAGCAACAAGTGCAAAGACCCTTGATCAGAGATTTCTTCTTGCAACAAGTCTTCCATGGCTCCAACAACAGCTCTCCCACTCTTCATTCAGCAAGCTAAAAGGTAAGCAGAGTATTTTATTTCATTCTTTCATTCAGTCTCAGTTATCTATCCTATCTACTGTCTTCTACTTGCTGTGTCCTTCCCCTGAGAGGCTGAAAAGCCTTCTCAGACCCTGTCCCCTGTCCATCTTCCTCTTTCCTGTCCCCCCTTTTTTATCTAGTCCCAGACAACTTCCTTGTCCCTCCTACCAACAAAAGACCCTGCACAGGGCACCCAACCAGACCTAGACCATTTTCCCAACCATTCAAGCACGTCCATAAACTCTGTCTCAGACCCGTCCACGGACCAGAACCAAACCAGACCCGTCCACAGTCCAGAAACCAAACCAGACCCGTCCACAGTCCAGAAACCAACCCAGACCCGACTACAGGCCACAACCCTGACCGACGCCGGTCACTTCCCCAACCGACGTCGGCAGGATAACCAACCTCGGCAGGTCAGATAACCGACGCCGGTGACATTTCCGACCTCGGCGACTGTCATCAGCCCGACAACTCCTTTAGGTAATCATTTTGTCTTTTCTTTCCTTTCTAATTTGCTTATCACTTCTGTATTCTGGCATTCTGTATTTCCTTGGTCTTTTATCTGTCTGTTATCAGTGGGTTGAACTCCCTTGAGGAAGTTTTCATACTTCTGGGAACAAGCTTTCGCTTGGCAACCCACCGCCTATCCATCTAACATTTTCTTGTCCAAGTTTCTTTTTCCTTGCAGGTGTCATTCCTCCACAGCCAAAGAGGGGTGCTCACAAACATCTGGATTACGGTGCGCGATCTTTATCCAGGTACTTCACATGCCTTGTCCATTTATCTCTTTAGTTTCTTCTCTCTCTTTATAATCTGAAAAAGCGAATTAGCAATAGAAACATTCTGGCACGCCCGGTGGGACCCTAGGTTCCTCCTGGGTTCCTTTTCTTCTTCATTCATTTAGGAGCATTAGGTTCTTACCTTTTCTCCTCCTTCTTTTCTTCTCAATGACACTATAAGTAGGAATTTAAAAAGAATCTTTCTTTTCTTTCTTGCACATTCTAGACTAGTCCAAACATCATACTCTCAACCCTTTCTCAAACTTGTCTTCATAACAAACATCACATTTCGACTTGGGCTTAAAATGTATTGCACTTTCATTTATTCTTGTGCTTGCATTAGTCCACATCTAGTAACTTAAATCCGCATATTGAATAAATCGTAGACACTTGATGTTACACTACCTGACCACATGCACTAAAACGAACATAAAACTTACTTGAGACAAGGCCCGACTGGGATTTCATCCCCCAGCGGATACCTTACCCGTCCCGGTGACCCTACTTGGATTTCATCACCAAGGGGGAAGCCCACTCCGTTCTCTGGCGGAGGATAAACTCTAGGTGAGGTATATCTTGGCTAAGCGAGACCAGCTAACCACTGGAATTGTGAAGTGAGGGGAGCTCGCTCCTTAGCACCAGGCCACGTACCAGACCCTAACACAGATTTTTGAGCACCTAAAACAAGACCCGAAACCAGCTCTAGACTGCTTCTTCTAAGACCTTCTTGACAGCCAATCTCCCCAAACATTCATCTAAGGCATAAGCCACAAAATTCTAAGGTTAATTCCTAGTATTTATCGCTTAGGCTTGTCTGTCTCTTTCTGTTTTCCTCTTCTCATCTATTTGTTTGAGTGTGTGAGGACACTTTCTTCATTATTTTTCCAAGAATCTTAAAATCTTTTGGTTCTCTGGAAAACACAGTCACCGGCATCGGTTCTGTCACCGACGTCGGCTTTTCTGTCTTACCGGCATCGGTTATTTGACCGATGTCAGCTATCTGCCTTATCGACATCAGTTTTTAAACTGACGTCGGTCTCTGTCACTGTCCTTTTTTTTCAAAACCAGCAGCCTAAAACCTGTCCCTTCTCTGTCAAAAACTCCCTTCTGGTTTTCTGAAACAGAAAAACACAGTTTCTGGAACCAGGACTCTCTTCTTAACCACTTTAGCCAACAGCCGCTTCCGTCTACCCCGTCCCTAACCAGTCCTAGCATGGAGTTCCACTCGGAGACTAAAAGAACTCCTACAGGACCGACCCCGACCCCGACCCCGACTCAAATTTCCATCATCCCTGAAGGGGACCAAGATTTCGAGAGATTTTTGGACCTCAATATCGCAGCCCTCCAAAACTATCTCGCGAGAAACCCAACGCGAGACCTTTCAGGTGACGTGGCGGCGACATCCACACCATTCACCACCCAACCCTTTATGACTCAGCCTTTCACCTCAACTATTAACCCAACCATAGCCAATACGCAAAGTTTGACCTCCCCATCTATTTTTAGACCGACCTCCATCGGGGTTCCATTACCCCCTCAACCACCTGCAATTCAACCAAGTTCTACATCATATCAGAACTTGATTGTCTCGACCCCTCATACTCTCGCGCCCACAAATGTAGGGGTGCCAACCTATCTTTCTACCAGTGCTGCCATTCAACCACCTTTGGCGGTGCCCAGTCAACTTATACCTTCGACCTTCATAACGCAACCACCTCTAGCCTCCACTTCCGCCCCTGCGACTAGTCATCCGTACATTGTACAACCGACTATGTCGCACGCCTCCTCCAGCCTCTTTCAAGTGCCCTACACCCTAGGGGGCACTCCATCTGCCAATCCGTCAGCAGATCTTATCAAGATGTTGATGGATAAAATGTCCAGTCTCGAAGCCTCTATTTCCTGTTCAAGCAATACTTTGTCATATGAGCAAATTTGCAACGAGCCCATCCATCCTTCCGTCCCTATTCGACCATACCCTAACCAATGGGAGCTTCCTAAATTCACTCGCTTTCAGAGTAAGGAAGACCCACAACAACATCTACGGGCATTTAGACATGCCTGTTATCTTATTGCCCATGACGATGCGTTGCTTTTACGCACGTTCCCTATGTCGCTTTCTGGCCCAGCCCTTAACTGGTATAGTTCTCTTGCCAGACACTCTATCTTTTCATTCATTCAGCTCACCCAACTATTTCTTGACCATTTCTCAATCAACATCACCAAACAAGTCTCAATCACAGACCTTTACTCCATCAGACAATTTGACGACGAATCAATCGTCGACTTTGTCGCTCGTTGGAGAGGTCTGATCAACCAGCTCTCCTTCTCTTTGCCTCAACCCGAGCTCATCGAGCTCTTCTCTCGAGCATGTGCCAGACACATCTCTTCTACCTTGCGGATTCAGACATTCCACACTTTTGACGAAGCTTTCATCATGGCTCGAAAGCTTGAACTCCGCACCCTTGAAGAAGATAAGGTCAAATTGCGTAATACCAACGCAAAGTCCAATGGCCATTCTTCTTCCAGACCTTCTTCTTCTGCCAATTCCGAATCTAAAGGAATGGCCAATACTGTGGTCGTTAGATCACCATCCTCGACAACAACGAATTACTCTCAACCTTCGACATCTCCAAGTATCACCAAACAATTCCAACAACGGTACATTCAGCGTTCTTACACTCCACTTGGAGAACCATACGCTTCCGTTTTGGAAAAACTACTCAAGCAGGGGGTCCTCAATCTCCCTCCAATCCAACCACCTCAATTTGACCCTTCAAAAGCTATCCCTACATGGTATAGGGAAGCCAACTTCTGTCCCTTTCATCGCGTCTAAGGCCATGACATTGACAACTGCCGAACCTTCAAAAACATCGTCCAAGACATGATCAACAAGGGGGATCTTATTTTAGATAACCCAAATGCCCCACCTAACCAACATATCGACATTTTCAAGCAACCTTTTCCTAATCATCCGCCTACTCAAGACAACGTCCAAACCATAACCAATGACCCTCAAGACCATGATATACACACGGTCGACACTATCTTTTCTCTTGTCCCTGACCAACCTCCTTCACAGGTGAAAGACCCTTCTTCCCCTACTAGTCCTCCATCTACCTCTCTTGTATTGGAGGACGCTTTGACCACATCAACGCCATTAAGCCCATCTCCATCCGAAGACCCTACCTTGCCTACTCCTCAAACACACATAGAAGGCACGATTATCCCTGCCATCTACCCTCTTGAGGAGCCGCCCTCTCCTATTTCTTCTCCACCAAGAGAAGAACCAATCTCTCCACCCATTTCAACCGAGGAAAACCCAGTCACGGTTTCCTCCTGCCCTTTGCCTGAGATTGCTATATCTCGCGCACCTCCGTCCACATCTAAACCCAAACTTACATCTAACCTCGCCTCACACAATAGTGGCCCTCGACCCAAACCAACGAAGACCACTAGACCACACCGAAGAACTCCTCCTCCACCTTCGTCATTGCCCTCTATCTTGGGCCCGCATCCGTCCACTTTAATAGGAGTGCTTCCCACTCCCATCCTTCACAGAGGCAATTCGCCTTCATTACTCCTTCAACCCATCAGACATACATCTCATCCAAACCCTCGACCAACGCCTCTTACGCCTCTAAACCCAATGTCACCAACCCTCTCTGCAATAAGACATCCAGACCCGTTAACAGGTTCTTACGCCTTGCTGTTACGGCAATTGTTGCAGTCCTCTCGCCTCAATCTCCCGCCTCTTAGACCATATCACTCTCTCGGACCAAAACCACCTTGGTTCGACCACACTCGCATTTGTGCGTATCATCGCACGCCTGGGCACGACACTGAACATTGTCATGCCCTCAAGGTCATCGTTCACCAATGTTTGGAGAATGACACCCTTCTTCTCGACCACGTTATCAACAAACCTTCAACACCGCCTCACTCATCAACTCTCGGATCAAGACCCTCTTGGTTCGACAACTCTAAATTCTGTCACTATCATCACACTCTAGGACATGACACTGAGCGTTGTTGCGCTCTTAAAGCTGTCACTCGTCAACACTGGAGAAAGGATTCCCTTCTCATCAAGGATCCTCTTGACCACCTCTTTGACAAAACATCAAACCCGACTCATGCCTCTCCAACCTCATCGCCTAAATCATGATCTCCACGCCAGACAGTAGTCCCTTTGCCACCTTTGACCCCCTTATTCGACATTAATACCATCCATCTGACCACTAAACCTCAACCGACCTTAACCAATCTTTCAAACATTCTCCCTACCCGCTGGGGGAATTCATCCTTCATCCAAACCTCGACCAACTTTTCAACGCAGTCTCTACCACATATCAATCACTCATTTAATCTTAAATCTCGATCAAGTGTCCATCGACCCAACCCCTGACCAATTATTCGACTAGTCTCAGCCAAACTTCAACCAAATATCAATCAACCAGATCTCTCGACCAAACATTCAACCTTTTTCAACCAACCAACGACAATGTCAACCAACTTCACATCCATCAATCAACACCTGACCAATCTGGAAAGAGGCAAATTGGGGCAAGTTTGCTCCTAATTGACTTGGACCTTATCATAACATACAAGCATGGCCCAGGGACTTATTAGACCTTGAACCCCATTTTTTTTTTGTCTTGCGTCTTCGACCATTTCTACTGTTAGTCGAGTGTTCGATCACTTGACGTTTTACTTGAGCTCATCCCTTGAGCAACCCCTTGTCATTGTCATTCCTTTTCCTATCAACCCTGCTTCCTAACACTTGTCAACCCTTTTTTGTCAAGCAGTAATGCTTTGTCCTAATAAAAGGGAACCCTTAAACCTCTACAGGCTCGTCCATGGCTAAACTTCAGTCAACAATTATATCAAAAATACTATATCATACCAGGTCATAAAACACTCTAAATACAGACTGCTCCCTCGAAGGACAGCTGTACTATCATTGCTGTATTACTAGACTGATCCCTTGAAGGACAGCTAGGCCAACTTATCAAACATATAAAGCAAAGTATAGACCACTCCCTCGAAGGATGGCTATGACTAAATCTTGCTACAGACAGCACCTACTTTTGAAGCTTCCCGCATTGATCAGCTTCACAACATGACCACCAAGCAAACAACATCATTATGTGGACTTCCCGCATCGATCACTTCTGCGCCAAAAAAAAAAAAAAAATCGACTGACAAGCTATCAAGCCATGGACACGCCTATAGTCGTTCTTGGGTCACCTATAAAAGGGGCAAGGTTTTTCCTGCCACAAAAAGGGTTACCCCATCTTCTCATATCACATACTCATCCTATCACCCCAACATACTCAAGGGACTTCGAGCTCACTTAACGTCAAGTGATTCGATTACCATTCTAACACCACACTGGTCAATGACGTAATGCATGAATGGGGCTGTGATTCTGATAACCCCTATCTATGCTTCCTTTCTGGTCCTTGTCAATGAAAGAGCAATTTGCCTTTCATCTTTTCTCTACACTTTGGTCACATTTAACCACATCAATTATCGACTCAAACCAAGCTATTTCTCATCCTCATGGCATCAGACATCATCCTCGTCCATTTCACATAGTTTCTATGGACACCAATACACATGGAAACTATCGACCAGACCCAATTTATGTTAAGCATAAACCAATACTTGCTGAAGCATAAATAGACCTTTATTCATTTTTAGCATACATCCATCATGACTATGAAAACTTGCTAGGGATGAAAGACTCTCGACCAATTCTACAGACTCCATCATCTTATCCTCATCTTACCCTCATCATTTCAACACTTGACCACATCCAATCATCGACCAATCTTCTCAGCAAGTCCGAACTACATTGGTCTGAGGCCCTATGACCAGGGCTATGTAAGCAGCACTCAGATAACACATCCTCTGAGGTTAGCTCGACCACCCCCGTTTGTTCATCTCTTCGATGGACAAACCTTCTCCTCCATTTCCTTTGACCAAGACCGATCTTTTTCTTTGACCATTCCTCCCTTTTAGGGAGAACTACATTGGCCTGAGGCCCTTCACACAAGGGCTATGTAGGCAGCACTCAGATCACATAACATTTTCTGAGGTTAGCTCGGCCACATCCTTTCGTCCATCCATCCCCTTGACCAATGACCATTTTGACCTTTGAATACTTCCAAGCCAACGTTGCTTTGGTTGTTTTTTCATGTGTGCTACCTCACGGCTGGTTAGCAAAATTGTCCGCAGACTATTTTTGACCCTTCACAAGTATAGGATCGCGAGCCAGTTGATCCCTACTACTTGTGGCTTTTTCGTGTTTCTGGGAGCACTTCCTGAGCCTGGGATACCTAGAACACGACGACCATTTGGAGCTTCAGCTTAGATTGAGTGACCCGATCAGCAGACGACTAAATGCTGGGGCCCAGTTACTTCAATTTTGGCACTCCTTGACCCTCGACATGCGACAATTTGACCCGACCCTCTCATGAAGTGGTCTACACGCAATCACGACTGTTGCAGCATTTTCGCTCACACTCTTCTATCTATCTCTCTATCAAATCGACACTCAATCTTCAGTTCCCTTCTCTCGACTATCGCTTTGAGGGGGGAACACCACATCCTTTCCCTAGGGCAACCAACTCCTGTTTTTGTCTTGCAGTTCGTCAAGAACAATCAACAAGACAAAAAGGGGCAAATGTAGACACCGCAAACGTGTCTGCACCTTGGTTCTCCCCCTTGTCCACCTCAAACCCATATCCTAACCCTTGGCCTTCATATGATTAAAATAACTTAAATATTTTAATTAAGTGGCCCCTTTCCACCCCACCCTTGCCACCTTGGATCCTCCCTTGAATCCCTCCACCTTCCCCCTAGCATTTATTATGTCAAATCTCCTCATTATCTTCCCCCTACGCCCATTTAAGCATCCTCGTGACCGTTCTTCCCACAACCCCTCGCCCGGCAGCGTGCAAGAATGGGCAGAGGCTATTTTTAGTCTCTGTCCCCATTCTGCCACCGCCGACGTCGGTGACCCTTCGGCCGACGTCAGTGAAACTGCCAGCATTGGCAGCCTTCATTACCCCTTTCTGCATCTATTGCAGCCCCTAGACCCTTGATCTCGCAAACAGAATCCTCTTGGCGCTTTGGCATTTGACTCTCTTCTCTCTGGACCTCGTGCAACAGCAGCAACAGGTGCAAAGACCCTTGATCAGAGATTTCTTCTTGCAACAAGTCTTCCATGGCTCCAACAACAGCTCTCCCACTCTTCATTCAGCAAGCTAAAAGGTAAGCAGAGTATTTTATTTCATTCTTTCATTCAGTCTCAGTTATCTATCCTATCTACTATCTTCTACTTGCTGTGTCCTTCCCCTGAGAGGCTGAAAAGCCTTCTCAGACCCTGTCCCCTGTCCATCTTCCTCTTTCCTGTCCCCCCTTTTTTATCTAGTCCCAGACAACTTCCTTGTCCCTCCTGCCAACAAAAGACCCTGCACAGGGCACCCAACCAGACCTAGACCATTCTCCCAACCATTCAAGCACGTCCATAAACTCTGTCTCAGACCCGTCCACGGACCAGAACCAAACCAGACCCGTCCACAGTCCAGAAACCAAACCAGACCCGTCCACAGTCCAGAAACCAACCCAGACCCGACTACAAGCCACAACCCTGACCGACGCTGGTCACTTCCCCAACCGACGTCGGTAGGATAACCGACCTCGGCAGGTCAGATAACCGACGCCGGTGACATTTCTGACCTCGGCGACTGTCATCAGCCCGACAACTCCTTCAGGTAATCATTTTGTCTTTTCTTTCCTTTCTAATTTGCTTATCACTTCTGTATTCTGGAATTCTGTATTTCCTTGGTCTTTTATCTGTCTGTTATCAGTGGGTTGACCTCCCTTGAGGAAGTTTTCATACTTCTGGGAACAAGCTTTCGCTTGGCAACCCACCGCCTATCCATCTAACATTTTCTTGTCCAAGTTTCTTTTTCCTTGCAGGTGTCATTCCTCCACAGCCAAAGAGGGGTGCTCACAAACGTCTGGATTACGGTGCACGATCTGTATCCAGGTACTTCACATGCCTTGTCCATTTATCTCTTTAGTTTCTTCTCTCTCCTTATAATCTGAAAAAGCGAATTAGCGATAGAAACAGATGCCCACTAATGGGTGAATAATTGTGAAAAGTATACTTACTTCATTGGCAAGTAAAGATTAACATCATTTCCTCTTAGACCAATTCAATCAAATCAACCATTCACTCAATGGGGATTGGATTTCATTGGTATGATTAATCCACCATTGAGTGTAGGCCACAAATAGGTTCTCATAAAAATGGATTGTTTCACGTGATGGACTAAACTAGTTGCATTAAAATATGCCACAAAGGCATCTATTATGGACTTCATAGATGGCATAGTCTCAAGGTTTGGTGTTCCTCACACCATTATCTTAGATAATTCTAAAGCATTTGTAGGCCCTCAAGTGAGAGAATGGGATGTAAATCATAATGTGTACTTGAGTACTTCTTCCAATTATTATCCTTAGGGTAATATCTTGTTTGAGTCTACCAACAAAAACCTCATCAAAATTATCAAAAAAATAATGGAAGATAACCAAAGAACATGGCACACAAAGTTGAAATCAACACTGTGGGATGATAAGATAACTCCTAATAGATACATCATTAACCCCCTATTCATGTTGGTATATAGAAGATAAGCATGAGTACCACTGTTAATTGAGTTACCATCTCTAGAGATCAATCACTAATTAGATTTGATTGACAATGATGAAATGATAGTAAGATTGGTTGAGCTAATGGAACTATAATAAATTAGAAACCAATCAATGAAAGTCTTGGAGGAAAAAAAGGCTAAAAAAAGAGGACTTTTGATAGAAAGGCATTTGACATGAGCTTCAATGAAGGAGACATGGTTCTCAAATGGGATGCAGATAAGGCTAAACTAGGTAAGCACACCAAGTTTGATGAAAAATGGAGTAGCCCATACATTATAACCTAGTGCAAAGGAGCTAATGCATTTCATATATCCAAGCTCGATGGATCAGAACTACCTATCCTAATCAATGGGATATACCTCAAATCTTACTTTTGAGGTAGGAATTCATTCTAAAAAATTAAACTTTGTATATAATAGTGTTAGTTGTGTTTTTAAAATAAGTGCTTCTATACAAGTCAACTTATTAGGAGTTTTTATTTCTTTAGTTTGTTTTATTTTCCTTGTTCTGTTCTTTCTTAGGCAAATTTCTAGTTTGTTGTTCACTAGGTTGTAGTGTGTTAAGCTTAAAGTGACTCCATACCCAATGAACTAGAAGGATACTAGATAGAAATTGATTAGAAAAAAATAATACCACAAAGGTTGCCAAAAATGTTGATATTTTTGCCCCAAAAATATAATAACATTAAATACCCTAAGGGAGACCCCCTAATTTTTTGAAAAAATCCCTTGAATTGATCAAAAATCAACTTTTCCTTTGTATTACAAAATTTGGAACTTGAGATGCAATTTGTAATTTGCAAAATTACAAATTATTTCTTGAGCTCTAGATCCCAAAATACACTAACCTTCCATTCCAACAAAATTTGAAACTCTAACTACAATTTACAATTTTCAAAATTGTAAATTGTAGCATGAGTTCTAGATCCTAAAAAGCACTAACTGAGAAAATTTGGAACCCCATTTACAATTTGCAATTTTACAAAACTACAAATAGCAATTGGAGTTCTAGATCTTGCAAACTGAACACCCTCATGGGATCCAAAACCTAAATTTTAATTTTTAATATTAGAAATTTCATCTTGTGCTTTTCCTCCCATGTAACACTTCACCAGGAATCTAGAACTTGGAGAGCAATTTGCAAAATTGAAATTTATAATCTAGGTTTTAAATCTCGCCAACAGCCCAAACAATGGAATACAAAACTCTAAATGTAAATTGTAATTTTGAAAAATTGAAAATTTCATTTGTATTTTCACCTTCCCATTTCTAAAGAGAGTCAAAATTTCATTACCCATGGGATCTGGGGGTCAATACACAATTTTAAAAATTATAAAATTGCATGTGGACTCTATATTTTTGCCACCAACCAACACTACAATCACATTAATTGCAAGGCTTTTTAATGAATTTTAGGGATTTTTTAATTCATTTTTACATGTGATAATTATATTTTGAGCTCTGACAAAGACATCTGCACCATGACCATGCCTTAAACCATGAATCCAAGCCACATCTGCAAGCCATGCCATGGCCTTCTACACCCCTACACAATACTCTTTCGAATCCCCCTTGTATTTTTAGCCATCTTTTTTTCTGTAATCAAAACTTTGTTTCCATTACTTTAAGGAATCAACTATAATTATTTAGGATTTTCCATTCTATGCAAAACATCATTTAATTTTTAGGGTTTATATGTGTGGTCAAGATAGAGACTATGAGTTTATTATTTTTCAAAATCTACATGTAGTTGAGATCTAGGGTGTTTATAGGGTTTTATTTTTATGAGATCTAGGGTGTCTATAGGGTTTTATTTTTACAAGTTTAATCTCAAAACCTTTGGATTTTTCCCTAAAGATTCGTAGTCAAATCTAGGGTTTTATCAAAACTAGGCAAATATACCCCAACATATTCCCCAAAAGAATAGAGAATATTCTTGTGAGATCTTCTAAGTCCTTGAAGAGGATGGACTTGATATAAATACTTATCATGCCCATGATATTCCCACTTGATCCAAACAACTCCCATCCCCATGAGATTCTAACCTGCTCAAAAAAATCCCAAGTTCCATTGAACATCTGTATTATCTAGAACACTTCTTAGTTTTGTCAGACTTCTTACCTTTTTTAAACACTTGCTAGTTCCACCAAACATTTTACCTGCATAGATCACATCTAATCTCTACTAGAGATTATACATTCTTCATTCACCTACAAATCCTACTGGGTCTTGTAGTTGGTTTTCCATAAGTGTTCTCTCCAGATTTCATGTCTTAGAAGGAGATGAAGTTCAAATCAAAAGGCCCTAGGGTGACTCTCAGCTTAGAGTCTAACACTACAAAGATAACTAATACATACCTAGGTCACATTGACTTAGGAGACTTTTGGACCCAGATTAATGAATATTTTAAGAATGATTTTATCAAGGGTATTTATGACTCTAGAATTCCACAAGTAGTAACCTTTCCACTAACAGTCCAAATCCCTGAGTTGGTGATGACACTAGCCCAACATTATGATCTTGATAGAAGATAGATTTTGAATGATAAAGGGGAAAAAAATTTGAATCTAGACCTTGACTTCATTAATTTAGTATTTGTTTTCCCATATTTTGAGATCTATCTCAAAATTACTCTAGAGACATCTTAGCGATTATTTCAAGACAACAAAGATGGATTTCAAAAAATGATTAAAAAATAATGGCTTAAGGCCCTAAGGCTACCTCTACCAGATTGAAAAAGACATTGGCAAGAATTGACTTCAAAGATGAGAGATATTTTTATTCTAGGAGTGGATGTACCAATACATTTGGATCATCTATTAGAATTCCCAATACATCCACTGGGCTCAGCTTATAAGTGATTCCCTCCACAAGTAATTAATGGAGGTGTAGACAACTAGAGAGTTATTTATGACATCCTACCTTGTATACATTTTGGCCAAAGGGATATCTTTCATAGGCCTCAATATAGTACCTACTAAGATAATTAGAGTATACAACTACTATCTTGACCTCACATTGGAGGATATAAGACAACATTTTAGGAGAGTCAATGATTCATTCATCTATTACATCATCTTAATGTTTAATAAATATCTTGTGAGAATAAGATTCTCATAGGCAAAAACTATAGAGATCACCAAATGGGGCTCCTACTTCATTTACTTCCCCAAATATTCATATATCAAGGCAAGCAAATTTAATAGATTCCCATATACACTCCCAAGAAAATGTTAGTGACAAGTGGGAACTAATGGAGCTAGTCAGGCAACTTATGGAGACCCACAAACTCCTTTCCAGTAGGCACAAGTCAAGAATTCATTTCTCAATTAGTATTGGTAGATACACATGCCCCTCTACCCTCAAAGAAAAGTGTGCCAACTTTGGAGTCTAGGCCATTATTTTATGTTTATGTAAATATCACCAGCACACTAGGAGTTTCCATATATTTCCATGTTCCATATTTTGAAGATTATTGGGAATAGTTAGAGGATAAAGAGAGGGTCATGATGAAGGACCATTCTAAAATGACCTATAATAGGTCAAATATTATGATTTGGCACTAGTCCCAGATGAATTAGTAGACGGTGAGTCCTTAGTGGACCCAAATTACTATAAGCATATTATCACTTAACCCCTTCCACTAGTAAGGTGGTCATTTCTTGTATCCTTCTCTTTGATTGATAGAACAACACATGTGATCACAAAAATGACTAATTGGTTGAGAAGTAAAGGGGTTAAAGTAACAAAAGATACAATGGGTATTAGGGATAAATTATTGAAGCTTAAAGAAGAAGGTCCTCCATGAACAAAGGGTCCCAGTAGTATAGAGAGTGAATAATTAGAAGGTCCAGTAACTTCCCAAAAGAAGAAGAAAACTAAGGCCAAGAATGGGTAATCAAGAAAATAGGGTTAGCAGTAGATCAACTGATCAACATCTCATTAGAGGACATAACTATAGCTTTAATCCCCATATATGTCTTAGTGACAACCCCTATTTATATTGTTCACCCTCCACCTATGTACATTAGTTATGATGCTCCAACACCTCCACTTCAGGTCTCCACTCACCCTACATCTTAGGTCTCCACTCCACCTCTCATTCCTATCACCTCACCTACCATAATAAGTCCATTGAAAATAGTGTAATTAATTTTAGTGGACACTCAGGGTCCTCCATTAGTGGATATTCAAGTTTCCACTCTTCTTTCCCTTCCATCCATTTCACTTCCTCCTTCCATTTCAATCCCTTTTTCCATTCCATTCATTATTCCTTTTATTCCATCCCCTTTAGTTTCTAACACAACTCAACTATGCATAACCATAAAATCAATCATCCTGACTTCAATTCTTCTAGTCATCCTAACTCCTAGGATAAATACTACTTCATCTTCATCCCCTTTCATCTTCCCTAGCTTACCAACCCTGAGTGGCCCAACACATTTGATTGATTCATTTAATGCTTTGGCTTCCACCCTCCCACCAGTTCCCAAATTCAAATTCCCTATGTCTATTCCCTCAATTGTATCAAATCCATCTTCCACACCCCCAATAAATACAATTGTTTCCATTATTCATGCATCTTCCACTTCTATAGTTTCCACAACACCTTCAGCGGAGGTAGGATAAAGACAAATTCTTGATGAAAACATGGATTTACAACCTACTAATGGAGATGGAGTTTCATGGGAATATCTTGAACGATAAATGGTACCATCTACATAGGAATCCATAATTATCATAGTGCCTACTAATTTAGTAGCCTTAACGAATGATTCTCAGGTGACATTATCTATGCAAAAAGATGCCACCCCTAGTTGGCTATTAAAAATAGTGGGAAAGAAGCAAAAGCAAATGATTTCACATTGTACATTAGACTTCAACCTTTCAAATGTGAAGAAGAATTCCAAGTCCACTCCTTGGACCTTCTCCAAATTTTTTTTGTGATGATAAATGGTAAAGATATGTTAAGATTGTAGTCACCCCACTAGACAAACCAAAAGAAGTTCTTGTGGTGGGGGACTATTAGGTTTCAAAGATTCATCTTGGATGTGCAATAAGGGAGGGGTTAAAACATGATATTAAATATAGAATAAAATCCCTCTTTAATAGAATAAATGGTGATAAATCCACTAAGGATGAGCTAAAAAACAAAGTGGATTAACTCACAGTTGCACTAAATAAGTTAATAGAGCCTAGTGGTTCATCGATACAATCAGAGTTAGCACAATAGTCAACCAAATTCTAGATCATGCAATAATTTATGTGGTGACTAAAATTGAAAGCATGGTAAGGGATACCAAATAATGGTCAAAGTAACTCATTTCCAAGGGAAATAAGATTATTGATACAATAATGGACCATTATACAGTTTTAAGGAAAAGAAGGATTACCTTGAGAGCACTGGTCATGAAATATGATGGAGAAATAACAAGTTTGAATCTTTATTATCCCAAATTGATAGTTGTAGATTATATTGAAATTTACATCCTCTTTGATGAAGGAATACTAAAAAATGATACAGAATAGGAGGAGTTGGATAGAGCTACACAATTTATAATTAAGTTGTTGACAGAAGCTACACACAAGGTCAAGGCTAGCCATAACAAAGCCATAGACATGTTGTACGATATTAAAGAAATGTTGAGTAAATTATCATGCCAACAAAAATATGATGAAGATAACCTATTTCCAATAGAATAGGTTCAAATCAAGTTCAAGGAAGTAGTTGAAAAGGAATTTACAAAAACTATAGTCTTTACTTTAAGTTCTATCCACCGTTACATCATGTATTAGAATGCATTAGATAAGATGGGTAAAGAAATGAAAGAAATCAAGGGTTTGAGGTAGGAACTTTTTAACACGTCAATAGATTTTTAGATCACCAACCTTTAATCCTTTGGTGTAGATGAAGATAGAATCTATGAGATTTTCAAAGCCTTTGATGCATATGTCTAGAAGCTACAGGCCAAAAAAGACCAGAAGGCAGAGGAAGTTTTGCAAATTGATTAGTTCTTTATGTTGAAACATATTCATGAATTTTAATTTTATTATTGTAAAGAACATTGTAAAGTTTCATATCTTGTAATTTAAACTATCTTTTATATATCTTTTGAGAAAGAGACATGTATATTTTACACTTTATATTTTGATAGGTTGGAAACTATAAAAAACACAATTACAAATTACACTTTTCAATTTGACAAGTTATAATTATTTAAAGTGTAAAAGCACATATTGAAAATTCCAAATTCAATTTTTACAAATTGACATGACTTGCAAGTTGTAAAAGTCTCACTTATAATTTTCAATATAAGGTTTTGCAAAAAATTATTTGAGTTATTACTACATTATATTTTGTTTGAACATTGAGTTTCATTTTGGGTTTCACCCATTTACATGAAGAGTAAGCTATAGTTACATAGAGAATACTCAAGGAATTTCAGGAAGATATTCCAAGCCCATCCACACCATACCAAGTTCAAGACCACACTATCTCTTGCATATATTCTTCAGAACCATTTTACTAAGTCAAGGATGCCACAAACATGAGGTCTCACCTCTTTTTGCATGAAGTTCTAGATTTGCATGAGTTATTCTACTAGGGCATTGAAGTTTTTATAAAAACATCTCATTTATGAGATATTTTGTATAAAAATGGGAAAAATTTGTATCCCAATCTATCTTTTTGTTGTTAGTGATATATTTTTGCATTTTGAATGCATTTTCTACAATTTGTAACCTGGAAAATGAAATAAATTGAAGATTTTGCCTTCTTGTCTGAGGAATCTTTGTGTACACAAGTTATTCAAATATTTATGGATATTAAAGTTCTTATTTTAGTCACAATAATTCATTTGTGGTATTTTCTACCCTTTTGGAAGATTTTTTGATGAAAATAAATGAATCTTGTCCCTTTTATGAAAAATAGAAAATATTACCTTTGATTTCCCATTTGCATGAGTTTATGATCAAATAAATTTCAGTCTATTTTATATTCTCTTGTGTTCATTTAATGAAGATTTAAGACCCACTAAAAATATTTAGTGCAATCACCATTTTCAGTTTTGCACAATTTCATTTCTAACTCTTTTCCTAGTCAAAACCTATTTTAGAAGTAAGAACACTAAAGCAAGCAAAATTTATATAAAATTGATATTTTATAAGTTTTATGATATTTAGTGAAAGTAACTCATCCTTATCTAGAGGTTAAACTCAATTTTCCAAAGTAACACAACTTTGAGGTTTTCCCATTGTATCATTAGATTTTTTGCACAACAAGCTACCATATAAATGAATGGGTGCAAAATCTATGTGATAACAGGACTGTTTCATAACTCCTTATTTTAATTCTCACATGGACACTTGTCAATCCCCTTTTCCTGCACCCCTCTCTCCCTCTTCTCAATTATCTATATAAGCAACCACTTTTGGCTTTGTAAAGATTCCACATATGGTATAGTGAAGCCCTTCTAGTTTGAGTACTGATTTTGCCTTAGAATAAAAGTTTTAAATTTGGTTTTGATTTCTTAACTTCTTGTTTAAGTGTGTAAAATAGTTCATGTTTGAGTGAAAAGTGATATTCATCTCTCCTTGTTTTCATGTCACTCTCTTATGCTTTGTGTAAGTAGTCTACCCTATAATAGGTCACATGAAATATAGTTAGTTATTTTTGTATATATTTAAGTATAAGGAAAAGTACTAGTGTCTATAATCAGACATTTTATTCATCTACCTTGAGAAATGCATTGCATCTTACCTTCATGTTGAAAAAATTTTGTTAGATAAACTTTGGGTGTTGAGATTAGTTTTGTGAATCACCTTTCATAGTGCAAGTTCATGGTAGTCTTGTGGATTTAAGCTTGGTTTATCGCCTCTGTTAAATTAGTGTTAATCCCTTATATCCATTTTATTTCAAATCAATAGACTAGTGGTTAGTTGTACGTTTGGTGCAACATAGTTATCCCATTTAATCTAGAGACTCATCTCTCCCACAAGTCACCCACAACTTGAGATATGTTTCCATATTACATCAAATTGAAGGAGGTTGGAGTAGACCTCCTTTAGGGTTCAAATTTGATGTATAATAGGTTCATGATGACCAAATATAAGGTTTTTATCATGAAATAATATGCAATATGGTGGTGCATGAAGTTCCTCGTTAAAATTAAAATAATTACGTTTTCTAGTTAAAAACCAAACATAGATGGAAATATTTAGCCATTTAGAAAGATAGTTTATACAAAAGTTGTCTCCACATAGGCCATGTTCAATATTTGGTATGCATGAAGCTATATAAAGTTGAATTCTATGGAAATATGTTTTAGTATCATGTATTTGATGTATTTTATATAGTTCCTTAGGATCTAATTCCAATTCAAAAGACTTTAGTGCATGGGGATCATTTTTACCCAATAAGTTTACAAAATGTTATATAACTCTTGCACGTAGCTCTATTCATGTGTATCAAAAATGCAGTAACACTTAAAAAGAATCAAATAAGTAATCACATGCATTATATTTGAAAAGATGACTTCTAAAAATTGTATTTATATCTAAGGCAATATCTATGTCATTGCATTGAGTTTTTAACAATTACATGTATTATTCAATAGAAATGACCTATTCTCTACTATTCATATGCATTGTTTATGGTTTTTTATTTTCTAATTCCATTCTACAATGCCAAGTAAATTGAGAATAATAAAAAAATAATATAAGAAGAAATCTTGGAAAATACTCACCAAAAATATCATAGACATGTTTTTGATTCATCAAATAATTTCTATCTCTAGAATCTATAATTTATTTATTTGATTTTTTTAATTTTTTTCAATATAAATCAATATCTGATCACCCTATTTTATTGGTTAAGTAGCATGCACAAAACTATGTATGTAATGTGAGGATACAATATCATGATTGTATATGTTTTATTTGGTATAAGAAAAAAAAATTCTCAAGTAAACGTAAAATAATAGGATAGACACATAGCAAAAAAACCATATACTATTTTAAATTAAATGTAAAAAGCATATAAAACATGAACCTTAACAAAAGACAATTAGTTATGAATTTTTTTTTAAAATGACCATGTTCTAAATCCAACATTGTTTTTGTTAGCATTACATTGGTTTCATAGGCATTCTTAAACAATTGCATTAAGTTTTTAACAATGGCATGTATTATTCAACAGAAATGACTTATTGTTTTCTATGTATATGCATTGATTTTTGTTTCAAGTCTTTTTAATTCATTATATAATGCTAAGTAAATTGAAGATAATTAAAAAATAAAATGAGTGGAAATCTTGTAAAATACTCACCAAAACCGTCATAGACCTATTCTCAATTCACCAAACAATCTCCACCTATAGAAGCTACAATTTCCATGTTTGAAAATTTTATCTTTTTTAAATACAACTCCATATCTATTTATACTATTCTTTTTTCTTAAAAAACCTACACTTAACTATGTATGTAAAGTGATGACACAATATCATGATTGTATATGTTTGATTTGGCACAAGATAAAAGTAAAAAATATCAACTTAGATATAATATGCTTAAAATAACATAATAAACACATAGCGTAATAAATGTATATTATTAAAAATTTAATTTACAAAGCATCAAAACCATGAACCCTAATAAAATACAACTAGTTATGAATTCTATTTTTAGCACTGTATTTTTTTGTTGTTAGCACTATTGGGCTCGTAGGCATTCTTAATTAGAGTATGATAGTGCTCACAAAAGAGAACATTTGATGTTGAAACAAAAATAAAAGAATATATATTTCATGATGAGAATATTCTAAGTAAAATATATCAATGAATGTTTAATATATAAACTTCTATAGAAGATAATTTTTAGAGTTGTTACCTATTACCTATCTAACTTAAAGCAAAATTAATTCACTACCAAGCAGTGTTAACATATTCTATAAGTGCACTAGAATTAAAGACAACTTCACAATGACTAGCTCAAGTAGTTTCAATCATCCTATTTCTTAGTTTTCTCCGTATTTAACAAAAATGCATATATCTATGATGTGATAGAAAAATAATGTGTATGGATGGACCTAACTATCCACTACACAAGAGCACTCTAGTGATCTACAATTCATAGTAAACATAATTGCTTGGAATGGAAAAATCTATTAAATCATTTCATATATGATTTATTACATGTAAATTATCCATTTAATTCTTAAGATAATGGAAGCATGATAATACAAAAAAGTTGTATATAGTATGTCAAGTACAAATGTAGCATTCAATAGTGCCTACATGGAAATACATGCAATTTTTTATTATTTTACACTTGTCACATATATTTACAAAGATACATCAAATGCATCAAATAAAGTTACATCTTGTAGTGCAGATTCATCTTTATGTGCATCAAGCATAGTACAATGTATATGTTTGTTTTCATTATATACCTCAAAATATGTTTACAACATAAATTTCTAACTATAGAAGAATGTTCTCTTAAAAATATATAGTAACTCTTCAGATGATGATATCATAACTAGATAGGGCTTGGTCTATAGAAATTCAACCAAAACTAATGTTGTACCCACTTGGTGGAATAATTCCTCATTTAATCTTCTTAGAGTGTATGAGACTCATTATCATGAATCCTCAAATTCAGGAGAGGAATCTATGGAGGCATATGAATTCTAAAACCCAAGAACTAAACCCCTAGCTTTAGTAGTTGAGAGAATTATGGAGGGTGGAGTGTTGGAAGAAGTTATGACCTTAACCCCAAATATTATATTGAACTATATAGATACTAAACAACCTACCTATAGGGAGGTGGTACTAGAGACATAGACACCTAGTTCAAGATAATAATCTTTAGATCAATCAAAATATAAATCTCCTCGCCTTCATAATATTGAAATAGATCATGTCATTTGATGTCCATTATTGCAATAGTAACTTCTTCAATCCTTGTCATATTTTTCGTGTGGAGTATTATAATAAAAATTAAATGTATATGTACATTTGAATTTTGATACATATATGTTAAATTTATGATATGGAAATGAAGTGTAAGTTTTTTTAATATTTTTATACATATTTTACTGTCAATTAAATCAATGCAAGTAGGAGAACATAAATTTGTCATTTTAATTTGGATTGATATTGTATCAACTATAAAATAATTTTATTTCCCAAGAATGAATAAACCATGGATGTCTAAATTATTTTTTGTGGTAATATTTGTACTCAATAATGACATTGACATTATGACATAATCTTCTTCATATGAACTCCTCACTTGTGTCACAATTCTATTTGGGTTGATGAAGAATTTTGTATTTGATCTGGTCTCTTTAGTTTTTCCACTATATGTTATAAGTTTTTATTTTTTGATGGAAATAATTAGAATTGGTATTCTTTTGGACTCACAAAAATTCATCAAAACATTTCACTCTTCTTTACATAAGGTGCCCCAAAGGCTTACATTTTTTTTGGAAGTTATATTATAGTAATAATTTTTTATTATGTTGGAAGTTCCATCGGATTGTTTGAAAGTGGAGGCAGAATAAATAGTTAGAACAAAACCAAGAATTTATGTTATAAAGTTGGTAGTTTATGTTATGAACTCTACAATTATTTTTAAGGGGAATAGATATAACAAGATAATGTTATCTTCATCAGGGTAATGTCTGGTATAGGCTATCATGCCAAAAATGATTTCCCGTTATTTTTTTTAGTGATTGTAATTTTTATTTCCATATCTAAATATTCCATTTGATATTGAATATTTATTTATAGCTTTTACTTGATTTAAAAATAAAGTAATGACCTAGTTGTATGAACTTATAGGTATGTTGTGAAAAGTCATAGTCATCTCTCCTTGTGTTCATGTCACTCTCTTATGCTTTGTGTAAGTAGTCTACCTTATAATAGGTCACATGAAATATAGTTAGTTATTTTTGTATATATCTAAGTATAAGGAAGAGTACTAGTGTCTATAATCATAAATTTTATTCATCTACCTTGAGAAATGCATTGCATCTTACCTTCATGTTGAAAAATTTTTGTTAGATAAACTTTGGGTGTTGAGATTAGTTTTGTGAATCACCTTTCATAGTGCAAGTTCATGGTAGTCTTGTGGATTTAAGCTTGGTTTATCACCTTTGTTAAATTAGTGTTAATCCCTTATACCCATTTTATTTCAAATCAATAGACTAGTGGTTAGTTGTACGTTTGGTGCAACAGAGTTATCCCATTTAATCTAGAGACTCATCTCTCCCACAAGTCACCCACAACTTGAGATATGTTTCCATATTACATCAAATTGAATGAGGTTGGAGTAGACCTCCTTTAGGGTTCAAATTTGATGTATAATAGGTTCATGATGACCAAATATAAGGTTTTGATCATGAAATAATATGCAATATGGTGGTGCATGAACTTCCTCATTAAAATTAAAATAATTATGTTTTCTAGTTAAAAACCAAACATAGATGGAAATATTTAGCCATTTAGAAAGATAGTTTATACAAAAGTTGTCTCCACATAGGCCATGTTCAACATTTGGTGTACATGAAGCTATAAAAAGTTGCATTCTATGGAAATATGTTTTAGTATCATGTATTTGATGTATTTTATATAGTTCCTTACGATCTAATTCCAATTCAAAATACTTTAGTGCATGGGGATCATTTTTACCCAATAAGTTTACAAAATGTTATATAACTCTTGCACATACCTCTATTCATGTGTATCAAAAATGCAGTAACACTTAAAAAGAATAAAATAAGTAATCACATGCATTATATTTGAAAAGATGACTTCTAAAATTTTTATTTATATCTAAGGCAATATCTATGTCATTGCATTGAGTTTTTAACAATTACATGTATTCTTCAATAGAAATGACCAATTGTCTACTATGCATATGCATTATTTTTGGTTTTTTGTTTTCTAATTCCATTCTACAATGCCAAGTAAATTGAGAATAATAAAAAAATAAGATAAGAATAAATCTTGGAAAATACTCACCAAAAATATCATAGACATGTTTTTGATTCATCAAATAATTTCTATCTCTAGAATCTATAATTTATTTATTTGATTTTTTTAATTTTTTTCAATATAAATCAATATCTGATCACCCTATTTTATTGGTTAAGTAGCATGCACAAAACTATGTATGTAATATGAGGATACAATATCATGATTGTATATGTTTTATTTGGTATAAGAAAAAAAAATTCTCAAGTAAACATAAAATAATAGGATAGACACATAGCACAAAAACCATATACTATTTTAAATTAAATGTAAAAAGCATAAAAAACATGAACCTTAACTAAAGACAATTAGTTATGAATTTTTTTTTAGCATGACCATGTTCTAAATCCAACATTGTTTTTGTTAGCATTACATTGGTTTCATAGGCATTCTTAAACAATTGCATTAGGTTTTTAACAATGGCATGTATTATTCAACAGAAATGACTTATTGTTTTCTATGTATATGCATTGATTTTTGTTTCAAGTTTTTTAATTTCATTATATAATGCCAAGTAAATTGAAGATAATTAAAAAACATTATAAGTGGAAAGCTTGTGAAATACTCACCAAAACCGTCATAGACCTATTGTCAATTCACCAAACAATCTCCACCTATAGAAGCTACAATTTCCATGTTTGAAAATTTTATCTTTTTTAAATACAATTCCATATCTATTTATACTATTCTTCTTGCTTAAAAAACCTACACATAACTATGTATGTAAAGTGACGATACAATATCATGATTATATATGTTTGATTTCGCACAAGATAAAAGTAAAAAATATCAATTTAGATATAATATGCTTAAAATAACATAATAAACACATAGCATAATAAATGTATACTATTAAAAATTCAATTTACAAAACATCAAAACCATGAACCCTAATAAAATACTAGTTATGAATTCCATTTTTAGCACTGTATTTTTTTGTTGTTAGCACTATTGGGCTCATAGGCATTCTTAATTAGAGTATGATAGTGCTCACAAAAGAGAACACTTGATGTTGAAACAAAAATGAAAGAATATATATTTCATGATGAGAATATTCTAAGTAAAATATATCAATGAATTTTTAATATATGAACTTCTATAGAAGATAATTTTTAGAGTTGTTACCTATTAACTATCTAACTTAAAGCAAAATTAATTCACTACCAAGTAGGGTTAACATATTCTATAAGTGCACTAGAATTAAAGACAACTTCACAATGACTAGCTCAAGTAGTTTCAATCATCCTATTTCTTAGTTTTCTCCGTATTTAACAAAAATTCATTTATCTACGATGTGATAGAAAAATAATGTGTACGGATGGACCTAACTATCCACTACACAAGAGCACTCTAGTGATCTACAATGCATAGTAAAAATAATTGCTTGGAATGGAAAAATCTATTAAATCATTTCATATATGATTTATTACATGTAAATTATCCATTTAATTCTTAAGATAATGGAAGCATGATAATAAAAAAAAAAGTTGTATATAGTATGTCAAGTACAAATGTAGCATTCAATAGTGCCTACATGGAAATACATGCAATTTTTTATTATTTTACACTTGTCACGTATATTTACAAAGATACATCAAATGCATCAAATAAAGTTACATCTTGTAGTGTAAATTCATCTTTATGTGCATCACACATAGTACAATGTATATGTTTGTTATCATTATATAGCTCATAATATGTTTACAACATAAATTTCTAACTGTAGAAGAATTTTCTCTTAAAAATATGTAGTAACTCTTCAAATGATGATATCATAACTAGATAGGGCTTGGTCTATAGAAATTCAACCAAAAATAATGTTGTACCCACTTGGTGGAATAATTCCTCATTTAATCTTTTGAAAGTGTATGGGACTCATTATCATGAATCCTCAAATTCAGAAGAGGAATCTATGGAGGCATATGAATTCTAAAACCCAAGAACTAAACCCCTAGATTTAGTAGTTGAGAGAATTATGGAGGGTGGAGTGTTGGAAGAAGCTATGACCTTAACCCCAAATATTATATTGAACTATACAGATACTAAAAAACCTACCTATAGGGAAGTGGTACTAAAGACATAGACACCTAGCTCAAGATAATAATCTTTAGATCAATCAAAATATAAATCTGAGCACCTTCATACTATTGAAATCTCTTTACCCCTATCCCTGAAGTGTGTGGAAGATAATGCCTAGAGTGGGACCTAAAGTGGAAAAAAAATGGTAAGAGAGAAAAAGGTAAAAAGGTAGAGGAAAATTTTTAGAAATAAATTACCCTTGTCTCAAGTGGAGGTTATGCCATAGATGAGTGAAAGACTTGTAAAATCTTTTAGTAAGATAGGATGGTTTTCTAAATTATGGCATAATAATTTGGTGTTTTATACCTTGGTGCTTGCTTAGCTACTGTTTGTAGATGCATCCCAATTAAGCGTTAATGTTTTATATTTATCTCCTTTTATAAGGATGTAAGGTCTTTCAAAACATATTTTAACCTTATCAAATAAAAAATGATATCATAACTAGATCATGTGATTTGATGTCCATTATTGCAATAGTAACTTCTTCAATCCTTGTCATATTTTTCGTGTGGAGTATTATAATAAAAAATAAATGTATATGTACATTTGAATTTTGATACATATATAATAAATTTATGATATGTAAATGAAGTGTAAGTTTTTTTAATATTTTTATACATATTTTATTGTCAATTAAATCAATGCAAGTAGGAGAACATAAATTTGTCATTTTAATGTGGATTAATATTGTATCAACTATAAAATAATTTTATTTCCCAAGAATGAATAAACTATGGATGTCTAAATTATTTTTTGTGGTAATATTTTTACTCAATAATGACATTGACATTATGACATAATCTTCTTCATATGAACTCCTCACTTGTGTCACAATTCTATTTGGGTTGATGAAGAATTTTGTATTTGATCTGGTCTCTTTAGTTTTTCCACTATATGTTATAAGTTTTTATTTTTTGATGGAAATAATTAGAACTGGTATTATTTTGGACTCATAAAAATTCATCAAAAAATTTCACTCTTCTTTACATAAGGTGCCCCAAAGGCTTACTTTTTTTTGGAAGTTACATTATAGTATTAATTTTTTATTATGTTAGAAGTTCCATCGGATTGTTTGAAAGTGGAGGCAAAATAAATAGATAGAACAACAACAAGAATTTATGTTATAAAGTTGGTAGGTTATGTTATGAACTCTACAATTATTTTTAAGTGGAATAGATATAACAAGATAGTGTTATATTCATCAAGGTAATGTCTGGTATAGGCTATCATGTCAAAAATGATTTCCCATTTTTTTTTTAGTGATTGTAATTTTTATTTCCATATCTAAATATTCCATTTGATATTGAATATTTATTTATAGCTTTTACTTGATTTAAAAATAAAGTAATGACCTAGTTGTATGAACTGATAGGTATGTTGTCTCCTTTATTGTAGATGAGTTAAAGGATGAAAACATACCCTAGACTAGTGTTATTCAATTAATTGTGTAGAATTTTACATTTTTAATGACTACCTTATATAGTCTAGGGGTTCCTATAAGAAACTAAATTCTTAGCTATATTTTTTTGCAATATTTTCTTGTGCTATGTTCCATATGATGATCTTGATGCATCATTAGTGGTAATAGATTTCACATGGCTTTCCATTGTTAATATTAGAAACTTGGTAAATAGAGATAAATGGAATATTATTTTTCATTTTTTGGCGTGTTAGTCACTCTAATTTCTCTGATTATATGTTAAAGGTGTAACTTCTTCGGGTCAATGTTTGAATTCGTACAAGTCATTATCATTTTTAGGATAAATATGTTAATAAAATTTGATATAAAACCCCATCCTAGTTCATGGATAGAGATTGTAGTCTATGTGATTTATTCAATTTCTAGATGTGAATAAATTTGGGTCAAACCATGTCAACTCAAGTTTAAAAACATCATGCATAAAATTATTTTTATATTGTGCTTAAATGAGAGTCCAAAGCATATAAAGAAAGGCATATATTTCATAGATGATTATGAATATTACATTAGTGATGATAATAACCTATGGGAATATACTTATAGGAATAAAATTATGTATATGGATTTAATGTGTACTACTAATGTCATATGCTATGGATGAACTAGAAACTTTAAACCTATAGATAGGCAATCTAGCACTCTAAATTTTTAATACAAAAATAATCATATACATGGAAGAATATTTTACATATATTCATGCCAAAATCACATTAATTCATCACATGCAATTATTGGATAGTAGATAAGAAGTCTTATGATAATTGAGAAACTAATGAGATGTGCTAGGTAATTTTACGATAAATGAAAAGTTTAATCATGACAATTTTAATGAAAATAATTGAAATAAAAGATAAAATAGGATTACATAAAAATATGCTTGTGGGTTGTAAATGAATATGGATCCAACATAAACAAGTGCTAAAATGAGGTAAAGGAAAAACATGGATTATATGTGTAATGTGAACTTTTAATTTAAATGTGGAAGTAATCTAAGTGGAGTTGCATATATAAGGGAGATCAGTATGGTGCATGGAAAAATCATATAATTAGAAGACTACATAGATTATATTCACAAGCTACATCAAGAGGTAAAAATAATTTGGATGAAATATTCTTTTAGTACAACATCATGCAAACAAGAGGCATAGAAGTGAATAATTTGAAGTGAAATATTTTATATAGCACATATATACAAAAAGATGTTTATGTAGGGAACATATAATAATCTAAAGTGGAATAATGGAATAATATAGGTCATGTAAATACTTATGTAAATTCTCAATAAATGCATATTTTATCAAGTTTCCTGAAGGCATGAACATATCACCAATATTCAATGTGGCTAATATATATGATTATTATGAAGTTTAGAATGATGAAGAGGAAGAATTGTAATCTTAAGTACTTGATTAGATAGTGCAAGTACCAAATAAGGATAATGATGAAATATAGAGCATCTTAGACTCTAAGGTTTTTAAGAGGATGGAAGATAAGTAATATGAGTAATGTCTAGTAAAATGAGAGATTCGTGTAAGAGAGGACTTGACATGGTTGGATCTTATAGAGATTGGTCTTTGTGTCCGTACTCTTACATATTTAAACATGTGAGAAAGAGATCATGTTTTTAACTACCTAGGGTGTTTAATACAAGATAATAAATAGAGAGGAGTAATCATGCATCATCCAAAACATAAAAGTCCATATTGTACAAATAATGTTCAAACATGGTTGAAAAATACATTAGATTAATGTATTTTATTATCATGGGTGGGTCATACACTAGAAGACTCATGAATCTAAATGTGAAAAATGGATAAAAATTATAGTGGCATAAAAATTGGATGATTTTTTATGTACACATTCATGTAAGGGTACATTAATTTGAGTTGAGTGAAAAAAGGATGCACTAGTGCACAATCGTGTAGGAATTATCAGTGTGAGACCTTATATCATAGTGTGAAGGGAGGTGAAAACTTGACATAAACATAAAAACACATCATATCATAATAGGTACTCTATGTCACATAAATATAGAATGGAGTCACATGGGTGATTGGGATTTGCTTACATGGAAAAAAATTTAGTAAGGCATAAAGGAAACAAAAGTGTTAAGGAAACTTTATGCATGGAAGAATTGGTGTATCTCAGATTAGGTTGAATATAAAATTATTAAAATAGATATTTGATTCAAATATTATTGTTAATATATTCAAATAACACATATTATTCATCCATGTTTGTATGGGATGAAAACAACCATTGGGGACACATGTTGGTTTGTGATATCTTTTATGAACATTTATCAATAAATGGAATGTATGGGAGCCAATATAAGGGCATAAAATTACAAACATAGAACGTTTATTTGGATAGATAATTGGTGATAAAATATATTATCAAATACAAATAGAGATACAAATCATAGATAGAAGGTCATTATAACCTTGATTGTTCATGGAATGTAAGGAGACTCCTTTTTGGTAGAGATAGATATAATCTTGCATTTGTATATTGATATCCAAGCACAACTTATAGGTAATGCATTGGAATGAATCCATGTAAATTTAATTTTAAATGGATTTAATCACTATACATTATGTTATTATATGTGTGTGTGTATTTCAAGCATAGATATGGTATTCACTTAAGGATAACCTTTAACTATGTGATGCTTAGTTTTGGTGCACACACATACAAAGAGACTAACACAAAATTATACTTGCAGACATTCACCACAAAGAACACACTCTTATTTTTAATTTAAATAAATTAAGAAGTTAGAGACAATTATAAAATAATAATATATATGAATTATAGGATTTTTAGTACAAAAATGAAGTAAAACATCCCCATCACAATCTAACATCTGATTTGTTCACCTACAAGCTCTCTATTTTATTATTTAATCTATTTTTCCATACTTGAAATCACCTTCCTCTACCTTCTCTCTTATCCAAATTTCATTATATCCTTTTTCTAACTATTTATTAAATGTACAGTGTCTCTTCACATTCCATTGAGTCTAAACCCATGTGTTTATCTTCAAAAAAATGTTACTTTTCTTTTTGGATTACAAACCAAAAAAATGCCCCTATATGTGGACCGTCAATTTTAGAACCACCATGATAGTTAAGAAACCAACACTATATGAAATTTAGTGTTTATTAAACTATAAAGGTAATTTTGACAAGTTCATGAAATAACTACTATATGCAAACTAATATTTTCATCACTATGAAAAAATACCAACTCTAAAAAAACATAGTATTTGCATATACACTCAAATTGAGATGATTTTTATTTTTGAAATTACATAAAATTTCAAGGGAAGTACAAATAATCAATAAGTTTACTAAATTTTTTTATACCATTTTTTTAATTTTTAGACAAACTATCCATTTTAGCCCTACCATCCATGCAACCAATAATTGAATTGCATGGTTGGTTGAGAAACACAAACAATTCAATAGGAACCATATACAGTATTGAAACTGATACTTTTCTAATTTATTTGAACTCTAATTATTAAAAATAATGAATTATCCATGCCAAATTCAAATCTAAATGACAAATAAAGGAAATTTACACTATTATGTTTTTAGTTGATGTGGGATTATTTGTTTGCCATTGATGCCCCTGCATCAAACACCCATAGTAATGAATATTGGGCATGAAATCTGACTCATGAACCTACTATGAGATCCTCTAAACTCGTAACATGTTTTAAAATTTGGAATCATTCATCCAATTCATAGCTTTGGATGTTCCATCCTTACATTTGACCAAGTACTAATAGTACTCACTACCTCTTTTCTTATTTCCAATCTGAATGTCCATAATGACTTGCATCTCCTCTTTGGCTACTCATGGAAATTGATCTCTTTAATACATGAATACAAAATTTATTTTCATCACCCCCTCAATATTTGGGTATAAATATGGTGTATTTAATATAGGTGAGATGCCTACACCATTTAACAACTCTAATTCATTATAATTAGTTATGATCTTATTGAAAATATTGAAAGACTAGATCTTATTCCACTTTATATTTTTGAATTCATATTTTAGAAACTTTTCTTTCAAAAAATATTCAAAAATGAAGTTCCAAACCTAAAATTTTTTCTCTCTCCTTCACATATCATCATGTTTGTTTATTTTACAACACTCTTATTGTGTCTTCTCTTGACTTTTATATACACATTGTGCATATCTTGAGCATAGTCACCACCATTTATAATTATCCTACTCATCTTAGTTGTAGTCCTCAATTCACATACACCTATAGGGATACCCCCATATATGATTTGAAATTTTTTTAAACCTATACTTAAGTTGACCAAATAATTTTAATCAAACTTAGCTTGTGTTAACATCAAATCACATAGCTTGGGCTTATCTTCAACTAAACATCTTATAAAATTACAAAGTCTCCAATTCATAACCCCTATTTTCCCATATTTTTTAAGGTAATAAGCTCAATTAAAGTCTATTATTGTGCCCAAATTCTTCCAAAGGTTCCCAAATTTTTGACATGATAATACTATATTCTTGGTAATCCAAGAAGAAGTTCAATACTCAATACAACCCATGGTCTATCTAGAATGGGCAATGGCTGATAAAAACTAGTATTTTGAAAATTTCCCTTGGCATGTTTGAAAAATCTACATATTTTCATGAAATTATTAACATTCATACTCATCCAATTCTAATAGTACTTATTACTTAGTTGCACCAAAGTATTATCATGTCAAAAATGACCAATCAAACCTCTAGTGTGGTTTTATTTTAAAAGGTTTTCTCTAATGAAACCTTAAGGTATGCTCAACCTCCTTCCCTTAAATAAAAACCCATCTTGAATCATGTAATATAAAAATTGATTTATGTTTGTATTTTTGGATTAATTGACCCTATCTATACACCTTAAAAATCCAAGTCTTTTTCATATAACTCCTTCACTGAATCAAACCCAATGATCTATACATTGACATCATTCACAATGAGAGTCAACCTAATAAACACATATGTAACTCTATTGGAATTCACATTTTTATGTCTTATAAAAATAAATTATTTGAATAAATTCCACTTTTTTTTGTGCATTTGATTGAGCTTACATTTTTTTTTAAATTATAAGGCATTATTTTTTATGTACCAAATAAACTTATTTGGTAACAAGTAATGCCACCACTTATTGAGAGCTTGTACCATAACATATAACTTTTGGTCATATAATGAATACTTATTATTTTCATCTCTAAATTTCTCACTAAAATAATCAATGGGATTATCTTTTTATCTTAGTGCTACTCCTATGGTTATCCCTCTTGCATCATAATTAACCTGGAACACTTATCTAAAGTCCAACAATGATAAAATTAGTTTTTACATCACTTTTATCTTCAAAAAATAAAATTTCTCTCTATTAAAATAGTCCATTGAATGTTTTTTTTGTCTCCCTTCATATTTTTTGTGATGGGTGCACATATGCCACTATAATTCTTGATAAATGTTCTATTAAAACTTGCCAACCCATGGAAACATTTTAACTCAAACATGTTATTTGGTGAAGGCCACCTAAAAAATTTATTCACCTACTTGGGATCCATCATTAACTCATCCTTCAAGATTAAAAATCCTAAATATATTATTGAATCTTTCATGAAGCTAAACTTATTCAATTTCACTATAAATTTCTCTTCTTTCAACTTATCCTAAATTAGATTTAAAATTTACAAATGCTCCTATTTGAATGACTAAAAATCATTATGCCATATAAATTATCATAAAATTACCTATGAAAGCATTCAACATTTCATTCATAAGTGTCATGAATTTACATGGGGAATTTTAAAAACCAAATAGCATGACCAGACACTCATACAATTAGTCATTTGTCTTTAATGTAATCTTCCATTCATCACCTTCTCTTATATAGATTTGGTGATACCCATTATTAAAATATATCTTTGTGAAGTCCCTAAATCTACTCAAATAGTACATAAAGTCATCCATTCTTGGAATATAAAAATGTACTTAATGGTGATCTTAATGATTTCACTTGAATTCATACACATCCTCCATTATCAACCTCTCTTGGGTGTTAACATAGTGTTAACTGTGCATGGGACTAGAATCTCTTAGATTAATCCCTTTGAAAAAAATTCTTACACTTACTTATTAATCTTTGCATTCTCTATTGGAGTTAACTTATAGGATACATTGCTTAAAAACTTTATCTTGGAACTATATCCATGTGATGGTCAATGCTTCTCATAAGTGTTCATCCCTCTAATAACTCACTTGACCAATGTAAACATAATCTTATAATAAATTATGATTTTCCAATGGAATGTCACTTACCTTAGTGGTTTTCAAAACTTGTATAGGCTTTGGAATCAATACATAACATCCCTCTTATTTATTTTCCACCTAAATAACTCATTTCCATCAATCAACAATGCTTTTTGGGATGGTTGTCCACATCACATCATCTATCTTTCAATGGACTCAATGTTAATCTCTTTCCATCCTTCATTTTTTATAGGTGTTTTCTCTTAAATAAAGCAAAACTATCCTATAAAACTATCATGGCCATTCTAATACCACATGACACACATCCATGGGCATAGTATAACATAGAACATCTTCTTTGTATGAAACAGTTTAAAAACTAGCCATACTTGATCATTCACCAGAACTTGATGGATTTGTTGATACCTCTATGTGTACCAGAGATGTCCTTAGTTTCTAAATAACACTTCTCATTTTAGAATTCTAGGAATTTAGACCATGAGTAGTAGGGTTTGGAAACTTATGTTACCTATGGTGAAAAGCGTAAAAGCAATGTTTATATGTTACACAAAATTTATATTAATTGATGGTTGGGATCCATCGTAGTCCAATTATTTTCAAATTATAAGTATCACTACTAATAATAGTGAATTGTGATCAAAGCTAAAATTATAGACTAATTTAAATGGATATTTATAATGAAATCTAAACTAAAGTGATCTGGTTTTAAAAGAAGCAAAAGAGAAGAGTAAGGAAGAAAGAAAATAAGTGATTATTGATCCTTAACTCAAATATCATGACAAAGTTCCAATTTTAACTGAGTAACAATTAACCAACATATAGTGAAAAATAGCATAATCTCAAATCTCACTACACACCAGGCAAACCTCAAAGGATGATATAAAGAATTACAAGTAAGAATTGAGTTTACTTTAAATATTTGACACCGCAGTCAAATATAATTAGCACATCTAAATACATAACAAATGAATAGAATCAAATTCAAGATCCTTCAACTAATCTAACATAAGCACAAATTCGAAACCCTATAATTAAAGATGTAACTCAAAATTCAAAGACACTACTCAAATTTAAGATTTCATACTATAAATTTAGAGAAAATCATGTAACAATTGACACAAACAAATTTGGACAATCCCTTTCAGAATTCCTTGACTGTATTAACTACTCAAAGTATACAATTTTTTTTCAAAAATATCTCCCTTTACAAGATGGTAGTACTACCTTTTATAGATATACAAGGTAGTATATTGATCAATTAGAAGATACAAATGTATAAAAGATAAGGACAACTATCATTTTTCAAAAAGTTCTAGAATACACTTGATTTTCTAAACTAGATTGATCTAGAGGAAAATATGCTAACAGACTAGCATATGCCTTTACAACAAAATATTCCTATTTCAAATATTACAATGTTTTTACAAAAAAGGAATATTAATTAATTAGTGGGCCCATTTCCTAAGGGTTCTTTTGTTGCTCTTGTAGAAGCTCCATAGCTTTTTGATATTGTTCCTTGATGAGCTCCAAATCCACAACTAGCTTCAGGGGACAAACATCTTCTTGATCAGCTAAATCCTTAAAGTCTCTACCATCCCTTGGCATAGATTCTTTAATACTCTAGGATTCTATAATATTTTCTTCAATAATGAAGATCATGCCCAAAATTATGCTATTTTCATTGATTGATTAACCTTAGATTTTGCTTTTTACTTCTTACATCACCAAAGTGACTCTATGCTTATATTCCTCATCATAAATAATGTCTAAGATTGTAGACTTTGCAAGATCAGCTAACATAGTGCCAAGTAGTTGCTTAATCATGGTAATCATCTCTTCATCATCCCTTAGG
Source organism: Torreya grandis (assembly GCA_037957365.1). Classification (NCBI taxonomy): domain Eukaryota; kingdom Viridiplantae; phylum Streptophyta; class Pinopsida; order Cupressales; family Taxaceae; genus Torreya; species Torreya grandis. The sequence continues at coordinate 1,645,807 of JARHVA010003257.1, forward strand.
AGTCTATCTAAGCCTATTTACCAAGTGGCTAGGCTAATGGTTTTTAACTTAGGAATTTTATTCCTAATTAGTCTATTAATGAGATATCTTATTCTAGCCTCTACATCTTGTGACTCTATCATCAATCCTTTGGAAACTTCACTCTACTATGCCAATGCATCCTATCTTAGCATCATCAACTTTAAGGAGTCAAACATATCAAAAAAGGATGCTTTAAACATCTTAATTATAGCCTTAGGAACTGATAAGATATCATGGGTCTCTAAATTCTCCTTTTCCTTTTCCAAGTTATGAATCCTTTATTTCATCCCCCTAATTCTAGCTCTAACTTGAGCTAAATGAACCTATATTAGGATTTCAACATCCTCTTCATGGATGGGTAGTTCACCAAGATATTATCCCCCAACTGGAGTTAGGTTTGTAACTAGCTCAAACTTTTAAAATGTAAACTCTTCAGTTTCCACCAAGGATTTTCTTGTTGTCACTTTTTCTAATCTAGTTGTCTCTAGATTGAATTACATAGTAGTAGATGAATTTGTGTACTTTGGAGGTTTTGGGACCTCTTTCCTTGTGTTGTTTTATGCTCCTGGGTCATGTATATGCTTTATTTTTGACCCTTCAATGGTCACTATTATTCTTTCTTCTTCCTCCTTCATCAAATCCCTTATCCATCACTTGACATTATCATGGACATCCATGTTAATAGTTTGGATTAAGGCCCAAGAGTGAGACAAAGTGGGAATCTTCTATAATTTTCCATAGATGAATCAATCAGGGATGATTGGTCCACAAATAGGATATTCCTCATTGAATAAGCTAATTTCACTTGTAGAATGAGTAAAAGTTAACTTTGGCCTCTTTTTTCTAATAAGGATAATTGTCAATTCTACTTTTCTCTTTCTTAAAGGTTCCATGAGGACAAGATCCAGGGCTACTTCTTTTCATCTATCTTTTTTAGGTTGTTCTACCTATTCTTAGAGTCCTTCATCTTGTTCTTCCTCATTTTTAAATCCATATGCTTCAACTAGTACTCTAAGTGCATCCTTGACTATTTCATTAGGCTCCAAAGCTATAATATCCATGAACTCCACTAGAGACTCTAGTCTTTGAGGTAGGGCTGAGGATGAGGGTCCCTCACCAGGCCTCTCTTCCAACTTCTCCTGGCTAGGACCTTATGTGATTTGGATTTGGGGCTATTTCCCTTCTACTTATGGTTGCTCCTAAGGTGGCCTAGAAGTTCCAAGCAGCAAATGGTATTACATAGGTCCTCTTTTACATATTTTTCCTAGTGAGTTTTCATTAACAATCAATCTATGTTCAAGTCTAACATTATGTTTCTTGAATCTAACTAGTACTTCTTCAAACTTGATGACCCTAATGTGTAGAGGATTATAAGGATGAGGTTAATGTACATAAATTGTCTTGGGCAACTATTTGATCCTCAAATGATTGCCTACCCTATCATAAGGATCCCAATGCCTTAGATCATCCAGCTAAAAACTAAAAGAATCTATGTTCAAGGCAATGGTGTCCACCTATTTCTAGTCTTTCAAAATAGTTCTTCCAATTATTAAGGGGAAGGGGTGAAGAAGTCCTTTCCTTTTATCCTTACATACTCCATCAACACCATGAATAAGTTGACATGAAATTTCTTGTTATGCTAATTTTTTGGGAACATAAACAGGCACTTTGTAAGCTTGATTGAGAATCCCTTCAATTTTAATCATAGCATAATTTGGATACAACCAAATATCTCCCATTAGTTCCACATATTAGAGGGCTTACCCTAGGCATAGGGATCCCTGTGATGGCTTCTACTAAAGTAGGATAGACACAATCATAAATTAATCACATGTGGTGTCTATATTTGAAGATATGTAGCTTTTAATAATGGTGGGAAATTATGAATCTTCCCTCAAGTGACCAATTCTTAATATGAGGGATCTAGGTGGAGGCTAGTAATGCATTCAATAAATAAGACATCATGAAAAATTATTTCATAGTCTTTTTCTTACTGGATATAAATTATTTCCCTAGGTGGATGCTGATCATATCTCCAATTAGGGGAGTGAGTCCTTTTTCTACCATGAAGTAGACACAAGATACCTAACATTTATTGACAAATGTGGTTGAAGGGGCCCTAGACACTCTATTCAATAGGGTCATAATTACCCTAATTCCCTCTCTAAATTGGGTAACTATGATGTTTCCAATAGGGTCTCGGATCACATGGCTCCCTTGGAGCAACCATGGCCTAAGGATGGTGTCAAGATCATTCTTTCTAGTCCATTCTTTAATGATGGGTAGGTCCATATGGGGTTTTGAAAGTTTATAATATCTATCAAAAGCTAGTGGGAAAATATATGAAATTCTCTTAGATATCCCCTCATGAATTATCGAGTCATTTAAATTCTATAATCAATAAAAATGGGAGCAAGGATGTCAATGTAATGTAGCACCTTTGGTTTGGTAGCAGCATGATGGAGACTGGCCATTTGAACTACAACTAGGTTGAGATACCTCTTACTGACTATGGAAATCTTTTGTTCTTCCTTGGTAATGTCTTGCATCTCTTCAATGGTCTAGAAGAGCTCAAACCAATTCTTGTTACTAGTGTTCAAGGCCACAGTGTCCAAGTTAGTATCTTTAAAAATCCTTCCCTCATTGTCTATAGATAGGTACAATTCTATTTCATCCCCCAATTGTTGCCTCTAATATGCCATGGATTTTATAGTTACAAATTGTTTATAATTAGATTAAAAATGGCCTCTAGGTTAGTTACTTCATGATCAAATCATGATTGAACTTATTTTAAATTTATTGTAGTCAATTTGAGTTCTCTTAGGGCCTTTTATGCAAGTTTTAGGGCTTCAAAGCTTTAATGGTAGTATCTTATTTGGACCTAGGATTATACATGCCTCATATTTGATTTTGACCTTTGCCTTTATACATTTACATTTCAATCACACAAGATCTTTTATTTTGTCAATTTATTCTTACGTGGCACTTATTTGGCATATATCTGGCACTTTTTGTGGCAATTTTCATAAATGTCTTTAAGCACTAGCCATTATTTTTTGAAAATTTCCCTTTGGCTTCACTCTATTGGTTCAAAAAAAAGGATAAAATTAGGCTATTGATTATGATCCAGGCCCTTGCTTGTCATTGGTTCCTTTTGGTATCAAATATTATGGTTGCATCATGTGGCACCTTCATTAGTCACATATTAAATATGCATATGTCATGTGTCAAACCCATGGGTTCTCGAAGCTTCATTTAAAATTCATTGGTGATTTCATGCCATTAGATCATCCTTCATGATGAAGCATGAGCTATCATATCCTACAAAGTGCACGAGCTTTAATCAATGCATTATTTAGGAATTTAGGCTAAATTTTTTTAAACTAAGCTTATTTTGTGTTTATTAAACATGAATTAAACTTTAGGCTAAAGCGTTTATGCTTAATTTTTTCAAGATTTATGTAAAAATGAGAACCATGACTAAATATTTTAAGCCAAGGTATGCATTGTATCTAATAAACACAATGCATAATTTTGGCTAAAATGCTTATTTTAAGCTCTTAAAACATGCCTAAAGGGTTTTAAGTGATATAAGGACCAAATGCTAGATTTGATATAAGGCTTTATTGCATTAATAAACATGATAAAATATTTGATTAAAAGCATTTGGGCTAAGTTTTATGCCATCAGGACCCTTTCAAAATAAGACACAGTATAAGTCTCTAGCCTAATGTTCATAGCATTCAAACAAATGTAATGGGGACCCTAGGGTATAGACGTAGACTAAATTCATTTCTACACATATTTAGATTATGAGATCATTTCATCATATATAGTTTAAAGATATCAAGTGTTTAAACATCCTCTAAGGGGTCGCATTAGTATTCAATGCAATTCATGAGTTTTGGGAGTATATCTTGGTCTTAAGCAAATAATCCATTAGCTTAAATTTGAAAACCTCGTAGATGTCAAATACATCCTCATGAATGTCAAATGATAGTCATGTAAATGTCAAATTTAAGCTCATGAAGTTCTTAGTTTTGATGGCTTAAAGTTGATGGTTGTGTGGACGTCAAATACGTCCTCGTGGACATTAAATGACAGTCGCATAAATGTAAAATTTAAGCTCATAAAACTCCTATATCCCAATGCAAGAGTGCCAAGTGGTGACTCCATGGAGCTTCCTAAGATCTCAAACTCAATTCGCTCTATCTAATCTTTGGTCTGCAATGAAGTGTGATATATTGATCATGATCCAAAAGCTTGAACATGATTGATTGAAAGGACTAAGCACTCAATTCATCAGTTTCATCCTCACTCTATTAGATCAAAAGGCATGAGGAAGTATGGATCATTGAATCTTGAAAGATGCATGATATTTAAGACCTAGGATAAAAGAAACTTAGGCTAAGGCATTTAGACTAAGGTCTTGTTCGTGTTGATAAAGATGAATGGGGCCTTAGTATTGAAGCTTTAGGATAAGCAGGAAATAAAGGGACCATGTTAAAAAATTAAAATGACCATGATAGCATAAATTTAGACCACATTAGAAATATAGGAAATAAAAAGGGGAGAAATAAAAGGGGACTAAGGCATAATTTTTAGGCTAAGGTTTGGTTGTGTTAAAAAACATGACCAAGCCTTAACATAAAAATTGGCTTAAGTCAAAAATGAAAATGTTCCCACCAATTTGTTCTCATCAAATTAAAATTTGAACCAAGGGTTTATGCCAGGGTTTTAGAACATGAATCTACTAGTAAGGAATCCATGAAACCTGCATTTTTAAGACATGAAGACTGATTATTAGTAATGTTAGGCAAGCTTAAAGCAAAACATAACTCAGTAAGCTAATATTATCCAAGTAGATGATCTTCAAATTCTAATAATGTTCAAAATAGGAAATGCTCTTAGGGCTAAGCTTTAAAATATCTCAAGGGTCCCAATTTTTTTAAAAATGGGGTATGTTGACCTCAACAAATGGAAACTTCTAGGGGAAACATAACAATAAGTTCAAATTTAGAGACTTTAGTTAAGACAAACAACTAAGTCATCCATTCCACTTTGATCAATGCCATTATCTAAATCATTTTATGGTTGAAACAAACCTTGCACTTGTAGAATTGGGACCAAACAATAATATAGCCATGCTATGTTTGTGATTTGATTCCACTTACTATTTTCCATGAGTTCAAGTGACAACTTTTAGGTTTCCTATCTTTAATCATTAACACTAACTTGGATCATGTTTAGATATTCATTAAGAATCATGCTTTTAGTTTAGGGAAGGCTTGGGTATTGCTCTATTGCTAGCCAGACATCCATAGCCCTGATATATAGGCCTTTGGCTCCACTCATGGCCTTACTCCACTGTGAGCTAGGCATCTATATCCCTGATAAAGATTACGAGAATCAACTATGCTTGAAAAGCTTTTGATTATGCATTGCATTATTATTTTTTGTATTTTTACATATTTTGTGCTTTCAACAAGGTTGAGAACTAAGGTAGTGTTGTCACTTATATTTTGACCCCTTGAGGAGATGTCTTAGGTCTCCTCATCCAAGTGGCACAATTAAAACATCTCACTTGTTTTAGGTAATCAATTTGGTGAGATGAATCTCTAGAAGGGCTAGTTCCCTTGATGCATTCTTTGAAACACTCTTTAACTTCTCAAATTTTCATGAAAATGTTTAAGAATAAAAAATTATTAAGATAAAAGGTGATTCACCAATATTTATTTTCCTCCTATTGAATAAACTTATATTATTTAGAGAAAATCAAAGCTTCTTTCATATAAAACTCACAACTCAAGACATATTGTTAAATCAATGCTTCATATGTTAGGTTCAAGAGGTATTTTGATGCTTAAGAGGGTAATGAATGATTCCTTAGGATAATATAATCATGAACCACTTCTAAAAAACTTATATACTAAAATATAACACTAATAAAGACATGTAATAATTACTCTTCTATACACTTGGTGAACAATCAAGGATAACATGCTAGAAAAACTCATCTTCTACCAGACAAGACCAACAAGATTTAAACAAGACTAAATTTTACAACATGTAAGTAGGAAAATTCACTTATTTTTTACTTTAATATTCATTCAAATACAAAATTTGTTATAATTTTACCATTAACCAATAGATGCTACTTAAAAGAGCCAAATGAGTCACTATTTTAACATTTAGGAGAGGAGAGATACAAGGGAAGTCCAAAGGTCACTTATACATATATAAATTTGATAAAATAGGTTAAATATACATTATAAGGAGATGTCAAATGAACTATGCAATTTTGGTAAGTACAAGTGTCCATACAAATCAAAAAACTCATGAAAAGTGGCATGAAACTCCTTGTGTTGGCTCAGAAAACTACCTTCATCATCCACACTTGTTTGAACATCCCAAAACTGATTAGGTATATTTCTGATGATTTAAATTAGAGGTAAACATTTCATACATGCCTCTCCATTCATTGATTATAATCTTACCCATCCAAAATCTCTTGGAAGTCATCCATCACTACCTACAGTCTAAAAAACTCCCTTTTCAGTCACCCCTCACACTTGGCCTCAAAATTATATTTATTTTTCCATGAAAATACATGGGAGGTAGTGGATGAAAATTTTCAATACTCTCCATGGCCTTATGCTACTTAGGTAGACCTTAAAAATCCATCCACTTGAAGTTTTCACACTTCTCACTATCATGCTCACTATGCCAATTTTGACTGGCTGAGATGAGAGATATTGTTTGAAAACTTAAGAGTTTTTTAAAGGCATTAAATTAACATATTGAGTTACTAAAATTATATATATTCCTCCTAGTATTGATTTCATCTCTTGATGTTCCTAGAACTTGCATAATGAAAACACTATCAAAGAACGCCATTCTATGTCATGTTCGTATAGGTACAAAAGAAAAACAAATGATAGGATGATATGTGAAGAGTCTTATGCAACCTTTAATCACTTTAATTTTCATTTTATCCCAACTATATATCTCTCTAATATTTTTTTCTCCTTAGGGTCTCTTCCAAGGGTTTATTGGGGTTTTAATTTCATTTTTTCCTTAAGCTTTGTTCATAAATCCCTGAAATTATAACTACCAAAAAAATTATTTAAAATACCCATAATAACCTATATAAACTCCTTTTTCTTCCATGAAAATCCTTAGAGAAGATATGAGAACTTAAAACAAGTTTATCGAGCTTGTTTTCACAATTATTACATGCTTGGATTATTTCTAAGCTAAAATCAACTTTCATATAGGTTTATCTACATACCATAAGCTCAAACACATCTAAATAAATCTAATAAACATTTTTTAATCATATATAAAATTCATCAAGAGTTAGAAGTGAAGTTGGACCCCCGATTAGCTCTAGGTCACTTTAAGGCCTAATAGGCTTAGCATGCACCCTACTAGTTTTGGATATTTGGAGTGATATCTCATTTTTGGGCTGGAATATAATTATTTTTAATACTTAATTCAATATTAAAAAACCATCACAAAACTTTCAAAGTACTAGTTTCATTTCTTCCTCTCATTCATCAACTAGGCCTAATTGGAACTTGTCTAGTTGAACTGTATACAAGAGTGTTTTGATGATTTTGAGAGTTATAAGATTTAATTAGCATTAAAAATCACATATTAACCTTTTATATACCTCAAAATATTTTCATTTATTTTTTCAAATATTTATATCAACTTTCTCACCCTCCTTGGCTCCATTTGCTTGTTTTGCCAAACCCTAATTTTTATTGACTGACTAACATCTAAGGCAAAATAGTGAGGTATATACATCTTCCCAAAGGTAAAATTAATATTTTATGAGTTTTATTATTTAATATTTAATATTTTTACCAATGGTATAAACTATATTCATCCATTTAGGCACCTAACTAGCTCAAATTGCCCAAAAAAGGCCTCTAAAAGGACTATTTTCTTGCATTTTTCACTTCCACCTAAGAATGACCTCTCAAGGTATAAAAAAAATTCTATTAAGTTTATTAAACATTTTATATATATTAAATTAATGATAAATAACCTTTTAATTCACCAAAAAAAATATTCTCCCTTAGATTCTTCATCCTTACCCATTGAGCAACATGGGTTTCCTAGTGCAACTGTACAGACTGCTACCTTTGGGCTAGTAGGGAGAGTAAATGATCATCTTTAAGGGGTTATTGGAGTATGTGAAAACACTTTATAAATAAATAATTAACCATTTAAATTTTTTATCAAACCCTCTCTCTCTTCTTAAGCATGTTTAGCTCCTTACCATCAATTCATGCTCAAGACTGCACACTCAGTTGTAGGTGCATAGAGGTCCTCTAGAGGTCTATGTAGGATTTTTTCACCTTTACAAGAGTTAATGGAGGTAATAATTATATTAATTTAGGTTTTTATGGGTTTTTCTCATATTTATAATCCATTATATAATCTTTACATGTACCTTGAGCTTACACATTGAGATCTCTTCCTCCTGACTATGATACAATGTTCTTTGATTCCTATAGGTGTGTGTGCGAGGTAATTGACCTTGGTTATGGTATGTAAAGGTTGTACTTGAGTATTGACATAAAAAAATATCTACTCATACTAATAATCACCTTGGATGGGCTAAAACACCATTAACACACCTATGCCAGCCCACTATCTATCTTTCCAGCTATAGGTGTTCATTTTCCTGTAGAGTGACACCTATAGGTGTCCATGAAACTTGAAACACCATAATCCAACATCATACTAATTATACTCATGAATTTTTGAAAAATATTAAATAAATGGAACAATTTTATCCATGATATAATTCATTTTTTTCTCTTGGAATGTCAATTGTCATTCAAACTTCAAATCCTATAGATATGAATGTAGGATTTTAGTGCTTTTAAAGGCATCTTTGAGGCCTTCAACTTCTATCTTCTACTCACTTTCTAACCTCCATTCTTGGAATATATCCTCTCCATGTTATAATATATCATATTATACCTATTTATATGTTTAAAAATATTTTCAAACATGTTGTAAGATATCCATAAAACCCCCCCATAACTCTATTTTCACATTTTAGGGATAAACTCCCTGAACACTGTCTTTGTTCCTTCCAACATGATTTACCACTTATTTTTTCATTTTGACACCTCATATACATATATTATTATAAAACCTCATGATATAAACAAAAATAATGTCTTATAACATTCTAACCTTCTATACAAGTGCCTTCATGGCTCTGAGATACCACCTGTAGGTGGGCATTAGCATACACAAGCAGTAAACATGAAATTTTAGGCAATATGAAAGATGGATAGGTTTTTAAATGAATTTATGACTTCACCAATATTCCCAATTCACCCTTAGTTATCTAAAGATATTGAAACACATATCAAGCCTTACACCTGCCAACATGACATTATCAAAAGGATCCTATAGGTGTGCATTTGTTGTATGGAGACAGTAAACAAGGAATGGAGCAACAAGAGTGAATGAATGGTCTCAAAAATAACTCAAACTCAATTTCAATCCTTAAAATGCATGATTTTTATCAAGGACATATTAATACAAGCTCCATAACACTATTTCAATATGAAAACCTCTAGCAAACATCTAGAAAAGAGTAAGTAGGGATGTGTAATGACTGGTTAGTGTGATGAATGAGATTGTAACCAAACTTGCACTTTTACCAAAAATACGAGTGAAATATCTCCATATTTTAATTACTTGTAAAATTGATACATCATCTTTAACATTTCATAAACAAGCTAAACCAACTCCATACATATGACTACACGTGAAATTAATCAAAGAGTTGACTGTGAGGATGGCAAGACTGCACGTTGCCCAAAGCATGATGTGATGAAATAAAAATGGGAAGAGGTGATCATATGATATTTAAACCTATGTAAAACCATATTATATTCACATGAGATCTCTATATGATACCAAATTCTATAATAAAGAAGAAATTGACTGTAATTACATAATGGTGAGACCTTATTACAACATGAGATAACTTGCTCATCAAAACACCATGAAAGATTAAACTAAACATGTAAATAATCTGATAAGAGATACAACATACTCTTAAGTCAACATCACCAACTTTTTTGTATGGACTTATCCAAAATGGAGCAAAACCTATAGGGTGTAGGAAATAATGAGCAAAAAAACATAGTCAACTTGTTAGAAATAGTTTTTAAATCATGGTTGAACAATACTTAAAATATTTATATATAAATTTATTTATATAATTTTAATACCACATACCAAAATCATTTGACCTAAAACCTCATTAGTTGTTCGTACTAAGCACAAACCTACTAGTCACTTTTGTGTGTCTAGAAAGGCAAAAAAGGAGAAAAATGGTTTTATCTTAAAAATGGAACTTAAAAATAATTTAAATCATGTAAATTAACCTAATAAATATTAATATACATTCCATGACTTTCTCTCACATGTCACCTTCCCTCATGGGTCGTACAAGTGCCAAAATCCCCTTTTTCAATTGATTATTTGATATTCAGTTAGATAACCTAAAATATTCTGATTGAAATAAAATTATTGATATGTAATATGACCTCTTGGAAATTTTAAAGGATAATAATACAACTATACACCTTGATAACTGTGCCACTTGCATTTATGAGCCTTAAAAACCCATTAAATGACCTAAAATGACAAATAAACTTATTAGACCATGACTAAGGCTAAAAAGGCATTAAATAACATCAAAATGATTATAAAATACCATATGAAAAAGTATTATACCCTTAAAACATATAAAAAAACCAAGTTTATTACCTATAGGGGTCTAAATTTGACCTAAAAGTCAAATTTGGTTAACAAAATGGTGACTCATAGGGGTAGTATTCCTACTATACTAAAGACTAGTAGCCTTATCAATCCATGAGCCAAGGGAGTCAATGAATTATAGAATACAACTAGAAATTAATTTCCTAAAACACACATAAAACAACCATGACATACCAAGCAAATGCAAGATAGAGAAAGACACCAACAAGACTCACACATGTGCATAAACACTTAGGGAAAACAAGAAAATAGTAACCCTGTACAAGGAGAGAGGAGAACCTTAGTATCGATGTTTAAGATGTATCCCATTTATTTGGATATGAATCTCCTCTCTATTTAACTTTGAGATTTGGAAAGCATTGTGTTGCTTGCATTGTGTGATGACATAAGGGCTAGTGATGACATAAGGGCCACTCCACAAAGCATCAAACTTTTTGTGTTTTCCAGGCTTATCCCTATATTCATCCCACTTTATAACAATGTCTCCCTCTTTAAATATTCTTTGCATGTATTTATTATCAAATTATCTCTTTGTTTGATCTTGATGAGCTCTCATAATTTGCATAGCTTGATCCCTTATTTCTTTAAGCTCCATCAACTCATACAACCTAGCCTACATGCTTTCATTTTCCATTAAATCCCATTGGTAAGAGAGATCCAAGGCTGGTAACTCAAGAAAAATATGTATTCTATCTTATCTCCCATAAAAAAATGTATATGGTGAGTTTCTAATGGCTCTTTTGGGGGTGATTCTATCAGCCCAAAGAGTTGTCTTCAACTTGGAATGCCAAGTTTTTTGGTTTTCCTTCATTTTCCTCTTGATAATCCTAATTATATTCTTATTAGTGGACTCAACTAGTCCATTACCTTGTGGATAATATTTGGACTAAGTACTAAGATAAATACCATGTTTCAAAGCCCACTCACTTGTCTTCATTGCAATGAAAGCTAATGCATTATATAAAAGTATTGTTGAAGGAGCCCTAAACCTTGTCATTATGCCTTCATAGAAGTCTAAAACTGAAATTTCATTTGATTCCTTTAGAGATATAGCCTCCAATCATATTTTAAATTAATCTATAGTAGTCAACACCCACTTGTGACCAACACTAGAAGGTGGATTAATCAGCTCTATGAAATATAGACCCCATTGCATAAAAGGTTGGTCTACTTGAATTGGATGAAGAGGCAAGGCTACAAGATTTTTTTATTAACATAAAAGAAATCACATTTTTAAAATTTCATTACCCAAGAATGGGTGTCTTTAAACAAACTAGGCCCAAAATATCTAGCTCTCATAATCTTAGCAGTTGTGGTTCTTAGAGTAAAGTGACCACTAGCTGGTCCATCATGAATCTCAAATAATATTTTATCAACCTGATATGATTCAAGAAATATTAATAGTGCACCTAATAATTCCTTCCTAAATAATACTCCATCAAAAAGTACATAACAAATATATTTTAATCTCAAATACCTTCTTTTGGCTCTATCAAGGCCTTGTAGACACTCATTGGTTTGAAGAAAATGGATAATTTCTTGTGTCTAACTACTCATTGATGAAGATGCAGTTGTCATAAGATCATTATGAAGGGATAAAAAACCTTATTTTTTTTCCTTCAAATCTAAATCAAGGTGCTCACATAATACCTTCCCTTTCACTAACCTGGTTATCTTGATTTCTACATCATACTCCATCACTTTTGTAATCTAACTAGCCCTTTTTTCATTCAAATATCTACCCAAAAGGAAATATTTGACACTAGGATGAGGTACCAATATATTAATATTGTTGTTATACAACATGTGTCTAAACTTATTTATATTTATAACAACTAAATTACTTGCATCTATACATAAGTGTACCTTACCTCATATCCTTCCAATCCTTGACTAAAGAAGGTAATAGGCTACTCCAAGTTTTATTAATTTGATTGAGTGAACATGGTATAGATTATTTCTTCATTTATAAAGGTTTACAAGTTGAAATACTTCAAGAAATTATGACTTTCAAGAGTTGGGGATTGAGCAATAGCTTGCTTGATCTCTTCAAAACTCTCCTTCCTTCTCCTTGTCTAGGTAAACAATTAATCTTTCCTTCACATGGAGATTAGATGCTTGACTAAATTATCAAAATAAAGATTAAACCTCTTTATGAAATTAATTTTTTCAAAGAAATTTTATAAACCTTTCTTGTGTTTGGGCAAAGTCAATGCCAATATTACATTCACCCTTTCAGGATCTATGGATAGCCCTTTATTTGAGATAATGTGTCCTAAAAGTTTGAATTCATGGACAAAAAACACACACTTATTTGTGTTAAGAGAGATTCCAAACTCTCTACATATCTCAAAAATATTCCTAAGGTGATTTAAATGGTTCTTTGTATCCTTAGAGAAAATTGTGATATCATCGAGATGCATCAACACTATATCATTTAATAAACCTTGAAAATCCATATCCATTACACATTGAAATATTGCTCCAGAATAAAAGAAACCAAAAGGAATTTTCCTATAAGCATATTTACCCCATTTTATGGTAAAGGTTGTCTTGTATTGGTCACCCTCCTTTAACAAAATCTACTCATACCTTGAGTATCCACCAAGGAGTGAGAACCTTTCACTACCTGCCACAACTTACAAAATCAAATCCATGGAAGGAAGAGGATAATGACCCTTCAAGGAAACTTTATTTAAGTCTATAAAGTCAACACATAACCTAATTTCCCCATTATTCTTCCTAACTAGGACTAAGTTTTCCAACCAAGATGAATGCTTAATAGGAAAAATGATCTTAGACTCAATCAGCTTTGTAAGCTCATTTCTCATGAGAGTCTCAATCTTAGGATTAATTGGCCTTTGCATTTACTTGATATGCTTAGCATTATCATCTATATCTATGGTATGTTGAGCCAAGTTTGGATTGAAGCCTTTTAAATCACTATATTCCCATGGAAAGACATCAAAAAACTCCTTGCATAACTCAATGAAATCATATCTTTCTTCTCTAGTACATACATTCCCAAGAGAAAGTAAATTATCTTTGAAGATTTTTACTCTCTCATAATTTTTATTCTTAGTATACTTTCTTACCTTTTCCTTCTTCAACTGATCATCATCATTAAAGATACTCTTAAGTGTGACTAAGACTTTAGGGGGCTTGTTTGTCTTCAATTGTACTATCTACCCTCCATATTACTATTGTAGTTTAGACTAATTATTTGAGGAAAATTCAGCATCCTCTTGTATAAAAAGAGCTATTTATTGGTCACTATAAAACACTTGCCAATTAGTGACATTATCAGCTATAGATGGCCTTACAATCACTTTGAAATGAGGTTGATTCTTATCCTCTCTTATCCCCTTTGGAACATCAAACTAAGATCCAATTGATGCAAACCTATTAGCATGTTTGTTATCCTATCTTGGTATAGATTTAATGTTGAAATATTAGAAATATTCCACAAGATCCCATACTCTATGCTTATAGGACTTAAACAAGGAGTTCTTAAACATATTTTGGCCTCCTACTTGATTTGCAACAAACTCACTATCACCATAAACTTCTAACTCTTTCACACCTCTATTTCTATCCCACTCAAGGCCATGAATGAGGACCTCATATTCTACCACATTACAAGTACAATTGAATTGAAATCTGAAAGTAGATTAATACCTTTCCTTGGATGGAGAAACCAACATTGCTCCACCACATGATTCAACCTTGCTTCTTGATCCATCAAAGAATATCTACCATAAACCATCCATACTCTCATTTAGATTCATCAAATTTGGTATGAAATATCCTTATTCATGAAGGTAATACACTCCAAAACTAGTTTATTCTATGAATTTATAAGGATCATGTTCATAATGCTCATCTCCCCATTCATCTAGATACAAATTAGAAACTCCTTCAAGAAAAGAAGTTGGGGATTGATCCATGTGAAGCTCTTCCTCATCAACAATAGCATAATTTACATTTGTAACCTTAATCATATATGTATATAAATTATTGTGATGAATATTCTCTGATTCAATCTTTACCTTGGTACCATACTTTACCCTAAAAACCATATATAACCAATTAGCTGCCAAGTATCCACCTATCTTGGCTGTAAACTCTTTTGAAAAACAAAGAACAAAGTATGTAGGTAAATATATAAAAACCACATCATGAGGGATGGAAAAATTAGGATAATCATGTAAAATAAAATTCAAATCCTTGACTACTCCCAAGGTCTTTGAAGGTGACCCATCCAATTGTAGAACTCCTTTAGCCATTGGTTCATACTTGAGGCATAGTTTATCCACTATTAACTTGAGCATAACTAAAGTACTAGACCCACTATCTATAATGAAATTGTGAACTAAGTAATCAAAAAATATCAAGGATAGATAAAAATGAGTTTTATTAGTTTTCTTTACTTGTCCATCAATGAGCTGAGTTCCATTCACCAAGACAACATTTTCAGTCCTAGTTAATCCAACTTATTTGCCTAGTCCAAGCAATTATTTTTGGATCATATCCTTTTGTTCTAGTATTATCAATGAATCCCATAATGAAATATTCATGTGTAACTTCTTAATTTCATCCATAACATTGATATAAGGATTATTCATCTTTAATTACTCTTTGGAAACACTTGTACCTTGTGGTGTAGCATGTGAAGATGGTTATGTAAGAGCTTCCCTTGCATTCTAAAACTTCTTATTTTCTTGAACCTTAGGATATGATTTATACCCACCTACTACTGGAGGTTATTTAGGATTTATAAAAGGTCCTTGATTTTCCCCTTATGTCTTTTCAACAACCCTATTTTTAGATCTAGTGTTAAAAGACACAGTAGCATTCACATTGTTTGAACTTCCCAAATTATTCATGGCACAAAATTCCTCTTCCAAGTGATTCATAAGAGTATAATAAGACTTTAATTTTATATTATCCATTCCATTTTTCATTATCACCTAAAAATAGGAAACTTGAGGTTCTTGAGTACCTTGTATTATCATGGCTTGACTAGGCATTTCATTGGCATGTGCAACTTGGCCTTGATTTTTGTCATAGGAAGGATAACATGGTTGTTCTTGAACAATTTTTTTAGTGGTAAAAATATCTTTATAAGATGATGGGGCATTGGGATTGAAACTTTGGTAAGGTCTAGTTTGAGTTATTTGACCTTGTCCTTGAGCATTACCTTGAAAAGGAGGCCTACTTGCTTGTCTAAACTAATTATAGAGCTGATAAGGTCTGTAACTTTGATATTTTTGAATTTCAAGGGAAAAAAATTTATTATTAACACTTTGAAGAAAAATCTTGACTTCATGAATCTCATTGGAAGGAGAAAGAACAAACTTTTCTTGAATATTAGGCAAAGGAGCCAAGGTAGGTAATGTGACTTGACTAGGAGGCTGTAAATCAAGGAACAATGACATTGGTGGTCAAGAAGAAATATTCCCTACTTTAAAAAGATAATTATTATAATTAATAGTTATCTCATAGGTATTAAGTAGTGTATTTACACCCATGGATTGGATCATCATGGCTACATCACTATTCAATGCTTTTAGGTAGTACAAGAAGGCATAATTTGGAGTACGTCTCACAAGGGTTGGGATTAGCTAACATGTCTTTTGAAATATAGAGTTAAAATATTACATGAATTATTGAGGATCTCTCTTAATAGTAGTCAATTGCTCAGCTGGGCAAAAATAATCACTCTTCTCTTCAAACCTCTTAGACAATAGATTTCCTAGTTCATCCCATGAAGTAATGGAATTTTTAGGTAGATTTCCATAGCAATATAAAGCTTTCCATTTGAAAGATAATGCCAATATCCTAATATCCACATTATCTTGAGTGATATTATGGATGCTTCAAAAAAAAACCATGTTTCTAATATGTTCAATGAGAGTAATATTACCTTTTCCACTAAAATATGGAACACTATTAAGGGTTGTTCTGTGAATTTGGTCATATTGGGCAAGATTCAAAGGAGATGATCCAATAAAGGATATAGAAGGAAGGTTTATAACCATATTATAATGTAGTCTATGTGTATTTGGGGTTGAACTAAGTATAAACCTACACTTCTTAAACACCAACTCCCTTGAATAAGGATGAGTATTCATAAATTTTAATCTTTTGATAGAATACAAAGGCAATTGCATAAACTCAAAAGGTATGCCTTTAGCAGTAGACCTAGTAGTCACCTTTGGTATATAAATCAAGGAATTGTCAGCAAAAAAAGAGCTGAATACTTATTGGAGTTTCCAATTACTGAATGTAGATGTTCTTGTCACTATAAATATGCCAAGACCAACACCAATCTTGGACAATATTTTAGGACTTAGAGTCCCATCAAGCATGCCAAAACTTGTTGTCACTTGTATTTTTATCCATTGAGGAGATTTCTAAGATCTAATCATCCAAGTGGCACACTGGAAACATCTCCCTTGCTATGGGTAATCAATTTGGTGAGATGAATCTCTAGAAGGGTTAGTTACCTTGATGTATTATTTGAAACACTCTTTCACTTATCAACTTTGCATGAAAAGGGTTAAGAAGAAAAAAATATAAATATAAAAAGTGATGAACCAATATTTAATTTACTCCTATTGATTGAAATTATAATACTTAGAGCAAATCAAATCTTCTTTCACACAAAACTCACAACTCAAGACAAATTGTTACATCAATGTTTCATATGCTAGGTTTAAGAGGTATTTGATTATTAAAAGGGTAATTAAAGATTACTTAGGATAATTCAGTCATGAACCACTTTTAAAACACTTATACACTAAAATATAACACTAATAAATAATTGTGTAACAATTACTCTTCTACACACTTGGTAAACAATCAAGGATAACATGCTAGAAAAAATCATCTTCTACTAGACAAGACTATCAAGATTGAAAAAAGACTCAATTTTACAACATTTAATTAGGTAAATTCACTTATTTTTTGATTAAATATTCATTAAAACACACAATTGTACATGTTTTCACCATTAACAAATGGAGGTTGCTCAAAAGAGTAAAAAGTCATTATTTATAGCATTTGGGAGAGGGGCAAGATAAGGGAAGTACAAAGGTCACTTGGACACATATAAATATAATAAAATAGGTTAAATATGCATGATAATGATATGTGAAATGAACCATGCAATGTCAGGAAGTAAAAGTGTCCATACAAGTCATGAAACTCATGAAAAGTGGCATAAAACTCCTTGTGTTGGCTTAGAAAATTACCTTCATCATCTACACATTTTTTAATGTCACAAAACTAACTATGGATAGGTATTATGATTTTAATTATAGTTAATGGTTCTATACATGCCCCTCCATGCATTGGTTATAGTCCTACCCATTTAGAATCTCCTAGAAATGAGTCATCACTGCCTGCAGTCTAAAAAACTCCCTTTTCAGTCACCCTTCACACTTGGCATCAAAATTGAATTAAAATTTCCATGAAAATATAGTTTATGTAGTTTATGACACTTTTAAATACTCTTAATTTCCTTAAAATTCTCAAGTAGACCTTAAAAATCCATCTACTTGAAGTTTTCACAGTTCTCACTATCATGCACACTATGCTAGTTTTGACTAGCTAAGATGAGAGATATGTTTTGAAAACTTAAGATTATTTTAAATTAATAAAATTACCATATTTAATTATTAAAATTCTATATATTCCTCCCAAACTTTATTTCATCTCTTGAATGTTCCTAGAACTTGCACTATACATAAAATTGTCAAAAAAAGTGATTATATACCATGTTTGTATATAGGTAGGGTAGCATAAAAATTGATGAGTATAATAAATAAATATTAATATACAACCTAAAATCACTTTAATGGTCATTTTATCTCAATTGGATAGCTCTCCAAGCTTATTTTCTCTATCAAGTCTCTTTGAAGGGTTTAGTAGGGTTTTAGGTCCATTTGTCCTTAAGCTTTGTTCATAAATCCTTGACATTCAAACTACAAAAAAAATTACACAAAAATGATTTAAAGGACACATAATAACCTATAAAAACTCATTTTTCCTCCATGCAAATCCTCATAGAAGATATGAGCATTCAAAACTAGCCTATTAAGCTTATTTTCACAATTCTTGCATAGTTGGACTGTCTCTGAGCTAAAAGTAGTTTTAATATAGGTTTATTTTTATAAAAAAATCTCAAAAAATTCTAAATACATCTCATAAATATTTTACAACCAGATATAACACTCACCAATAGTTATAAGTGAAGTTGGACCTCTAATTAGCTCTAGGTGACTTCAAGGCCTAATAGGCTTAGCATGCACCCTTATAGTTTTGGCTATTTGGACTGATATATCATGGTTTGGATGGTGTCTAATGATTTTAAATACTTTAATAAATCTTAAAAAACCATCATATAACTTTTCAAGAACTCCTTATTTCTTCATCTCATTCACCAACTAGGCCTAATTGGAATGTGTCTAGTTGAACTATATGCAAGAGTGTTTTGATCATTTTGAGAGGTTTGAGATTTAATTATTATTAATAATAACCTATTCACATTTTATATACATAAAAATATTTTCATTTATGTTCCAAAATCTTTATATCATGTTTCTTACCCTCCTTGGATTCATTTACTTGTTTTGCCAAACCCTGATTTTTCTTGACTAGCTGACCTCTGAGATAAAATAGTGAGGTATAACCCTCTTACCCAAGGAAAAATTAATATTTTATGAGTTTTATTAGGTCATAATTAATATTTTTACCAAATTTATAATATATATTCATCAATTTAGGCATCTAACCAACTCAGATTGCCCAAAAAAGGCCTCTAAAAGGACTATTTTCTTGCTTTTTCACTTCCACCTAAGAATGACCTCTCAAGGAATAAAATAAATGATATTAGGTTTATTAAACATGTTATATACCTTAAATTAATTCTCAATAATCTTTTAATTCACCAAAAAAAATTATTTTCCCTTAGATTCTTCATCCTTACCCATTGAGCAACATGGGTTTCCTAATGCAACTATATAGATTGCTACCTTTGGGCTAGTAAGGAGAGTAGATGATCATCTTGAAGTGGGTCGTATATTATTTTAAAATATTTATAAATAAATCATGAAAATTTTCAATTTTTTATCAAACCTTCTCCCTCTTCCTAAGCATGTTCACCTCATTACCCTCAATTCATGATCAGGACTACACACTCAATTATAGGTGCATACAGGGCCTCTAGAGGTCTATGTAGGATTTTTTCACCTTGAGAAGAGTTCATGGAGGTCATAATAATATTAATGGAGATTTTTATATGATTTTTTAATCATTATAATCCCTTATATACTCTTTACATGCACTTTGAGCTTACCCACTGAGTTCTCTTCCTGCTGACTATGATACCCTATTCTTTGATTCTTGTAGGTGTGTGTGAGAGGTAATT
Source organism: Torreya grandis (assembly GCA_037957365.1). Taxonomy (NCBI): domain Eukaryota; kingdom Viridiplantae; phylum Streptophyta; class Pinopsida; order Cupressales; family Taxaceae; genus Torreya; species Torreya grandis. The sequence continues at coordinate 1,666,085 of JARHVA010003257.1, forward strand.
GAGATTGGTTATGGTGTGTAAAGTTTATATTTTAATGCTTGAGGTAAAAAAGTATATAATAATACCCATTATCACCTTGTATGGTCTAAAACACCATTAACACACATATGCCAGCCCACTATCTATCTTTCCAGCTGTATGTGCTCATTTTCCTATAGAGCGACACCTACAGATGTCCATAAATCTTGAACCACCACACTCCAACATAATACTAATGATACACATGCCTGTTTTCACATTATTCAATAAATGGAACCATTCTAGACATGAGATAATGCTTTGTTTGCTCCTAGGATGTTAATTGTCATTCAAACTTCAAACCTTGTACATATGAATGCAGGATTTTAGTGCTTTTAGAGGCATCTTTGAGTCCTTAAAATTTTATCTTATACTCACTTTTTAACCTCCATTATTAGCACATATCCTTTACATGCTATAATATTTTAGTTTTATCTATTTATATATTTTAAAACTATTTAAAAACATGTTGTAAGATATCCACAAAACCCCCTAGACCTCTATTTTCACATGTTAGGGATAAATTCCCTGAACACTATCTTTATTCCTTCCATCATGGTTTACCCCTTATTTTATCCTTTTTAAACCTAATATAGGTCTATTATTATCAAACCTCATATTAGAAACCAAAATAGGGTCTTATCACATTCAAACCTTCCATACAAGTACCTTCATGGCTCTGAGGTACCACTTGTACGTGGGCATTAGCATACATAGACAATAAACATGAAATTTTGGGTAGTATGCAAGATGGATAGGTTTTTAAATTCATATATTCATTCAAAAATCATCCTAATTCACCCTTATCAATATTAAGATATTGAAACACATATCAATCTTTCCACCTCTCAGTATGACATCATCAAAAGGCTCCTTTAGGTGTGTATTTGTTGTATGGAGGAAGTAAACATGGAATGGAGAAAAAAGAGTGAATTAATGGTCTCAATAACAAATAAAAGTCAATTTAAATCCTTAAAATACATTATTTTTATCAATGATGTCTTAATACAAGCTCTATAACACTATTCCAACATGAAAACCTCTAGCAAACATCTAGAACAAAGCAGGCATGGATGTCTAATGATTGGTTGGTGTGGTTAATGAGCTTGTAACCAAAATTTATCTTTTACCAAACATAAAATTGATCTCTCTCAAGATCTTAATAACTTATAAAACTGATACACCTTCATTACCATTTCATGAACAAGCTAAACCAACTCCATACATATGACAAGTGAAATTAAGCAAAGAGTTGACTGTGAGGAATGGCAAGACTACAAGTTATACAAAGCATGATGTGATGAAATAAACATGGGAATAGGTGAAAATTTTTACTTGAAACCTATGTAACACCATATTTTATTCACATGAGACCTCTGTATAAGACCAACATTCTGCAACAAGGAAGAAATTGACCGTAGCTATATAATGGTGGCACCTTCTTACAAGATGAGACAACTTGATCATAAAAATACCATGAAACATGAAAATAAACATGGAGAGAATATGATAATATATCCAAAATATTTTTGAGTCAACATCACCAACTAGTTTATATGAACTTGTCCAAAATGGAGCAAAACCTATAGGGTACAAAACACAGTGAATAGAAAAACATAGTCAACTTATTAGAGATGGCTCATAAAGCATGGTTAACCAATATTTTAAATATTTATATGTAAATTAATTTTTATTAGTTTATCACCACCTCTAAAAATTATTTGAATTAAAACCTCTTCAGTTATCTATACTAAGCACATACCTGCTAGTCACTTTTATGTGTCTAGAAAAGCAAAGGAGCAGAATGGTTTTAAATTAAAAATGGCACTTCAAAATAATTTCAAGCATGGAAATAAATCTAAGGAAGATGAATATATGTTTCATGACCTTCACCCATGTGTCACCCTCCCTCATGGGCCGTATAAGTTCCAAACTCCCCTTTTTTAGTTGATTACTTGATCTTCAGTTAGATAACCTACAAGATTCTGATTGAATTGACATTTATTATAGTAAATATGACCTCTTGTATGGTTTAAATGAAAATAGGACACTTAAACACCTTGGGAATTATGCCACTTGCATTTATGAGCCCTAAAATTCCACTAAATGACCCAAAATGATAAATAAACTTATTAGACAATTACTAAGGCTAAAAAGGCATTAAATAACATCAAAAGGACTATAAAATACCATATGAAAAAGTATTAGACCCATAAAACATATAAATACCCAATATTTTTACCTATAGGGGTCCAAATTTTACGTAAAAGTCAGATTTGGTCAATAGGTAGCCAAGTTCAAGGATTTGGTCAGTTATTTGATCCTTAGAGAATCACCTATGGCGTAAACCATTGTCCTAGGCAAGGATGTTTGTTAAGTGTAAGCATGGTTATTTTTCAATAGATTAAGCTTTCATCATATAAGTATAAATCTTCTTAGAACTAAATTTAGATCAAGATGATGTTCAAATTCTCATGGAACAGTTGGACTTTTCAATTAGTATTTACCAGTTTCTTCAAATAATAACATTAGGCTCAAATTTTAGAACCATGGTCAGCATATGTATTAGGTTCATACCCACATTCCTAAAATTTTTAATTTCAAGCAATCTAATTAAACTTTGAGCTCAGGGTTGTCTAAAAGGACTTATTAGAAACAAGTAACAAGGAAATAGAAGCAAACACACCATAAAATCAACAAAGTAAGAAACAAAAGGAAATAAACATATATATACATGTGATCTGGGCAACAATTCAGGTGATAATTTGGGTGACAGTTCCACCCCAATTGATGATGAAACTTCTGGAAGTTCCATCATCAATTGAGGTGGAACTATCACCTGACTTATTGCCCAGATCAACATGCTTATATACAACCAAGGGACATGAAGGAAAGAGCTAAAATAAAATAACTAGCATACCTACACTAAGTATAACCATATTATAGCTTACTCCACAAAGACCTTGGGAAGAGTAACAAAGTAGTGCTTGAGGTAATGCCCATTGGTGGACAGTGTGAACTCTGCTCCTTGTAGATATTTGAGTTTGAAGGTGTTGTTTCCCAATATATCTAAAATCTAATATGGGCCAATCCACAAAGGTGTGAATTTTCCATGCTTGCCTTTAGGCTCAGATGCTTTGTCCCAAAGCAAAACTAGATCTCCTTTCCTAAACACCTTAATCTTTGAATTTTTATCAAACCACCTTTTCACTATGGTTTAATGTCAGCTAAAATTATAAAAGGCTTTCTCCCTTCCATCTTCCATCTGAATGATGTCTAGAAATCTTGAATTTTCAATCTATTGGCCTTATTTCATATACTCTTGCATGAATTTGTATGTGGGAAACTTGAGAGTGAGAGGAAATATAGGCTCTTGGCCATACACCAACAAAAATGGTGATGCCTTTAAGGCTTGCTTGATCCTTATCTTGTATGACCAAAGGGCATACTTGAGAAGTTTTTGCCAAGTCCTAAGCTTTTCTATAGTAGACTTCTTGATTTCTTTCATTAATTTCTTATTGGTAGACTCAGAGACTCCATTTCCTTGGGGGTAGTGGTTAAATGAAAATTTGAGACAAATGACATCATCATACACCCATTCAGTCATCTCAATATATATAAATGTAGATCCATTATCACACACCAAAGATACTAGGGTTTAAAATATGGTACAAATGTTCTCCTCTAAGAAAATCATCACTTCCTCCATCCTACATTATTTGGTGGCTATATCTTTAATCCACCTTGTGTAATAATCTATGGTACTCAGGGTGTACTTTTGACCTTCTGATGAATTGGGGTTGATTACCCCTAGAAAGTCCAACCCCCATTGTGCAAATGGTTTATCAACCATGACTTGTTGTAGAGGCATCACTACCTTAGGTTCCTTGGTGCTAAAGATCTTATAGGAATGACATTCTCTCATGTGCTTGTGATCATCCTTAAAAATTGCTGGCTAATAGTAGCTAGCTCTAAGGATTTTATGGGTTTTAGTCTTCCCATATGGGTATCCATTTCCAAACTTATCATGGAAGGTGCTCATGATTTGGGTAGCTTCTTCTTTTGAGACACATCTCAAGTAGACCCCTTCAAATTTCTTTCTATATAAGACCGCATCTTTGATTAGATAATGGGTTGCCTTGAGCCTTAGAGTCCTCTTTTGCTCCTTGGTTAGTCATACATGACAAGTACCATTAATTAATAAATGAATGATGGAATCATACCACTCATTAGCTTGAAATTTATGTTGATCAAATTGCATAATACATATCTTAGGGCTGGTATTAGCAATAATTTGGATCACAACTTGGCACCTCACCAATATTGTTGTTTTCATTTCTATGTCATATTCTTGCAAAACTAGCATCCATTTACCTCTACGTTCTCTAATCTCATTCTAGATCAGCATAAGTTTTGTGTTAGGGTTAGGTAAAATAACATGCACCTTATTTTTAAGGATGTAATGCCAAAATTTATTCACTGTCTTAACTAATGCATACACTTATTTATCAATTAATGAATAGTTCAATTTAGCATTCTTAAAGTTAGTACTTATGAAATCTATTGGGTTATCACACCCATCAACCTTTTGAGTTAAAACTATAGCCATAGTATGGTCAAATGTAAAATAATAGAGATAAAAGTCCTTTGAAAAGTCAGAACTTATTAGTACTAGAGCTTGGCTAATTGATTCTTTGATGTCATTAAATGCCTTCCTGGATTCCTCATTATAATTGACCTTGGAATCCTTCTTTAGCATGTCATTCAATGGCTTGAAAATCTATGCAAAGCTAGAAATGAACTTCCTTACAAAGTTTACCTTACCAAAAAATGATTTTAGCTCTTTCCTACTATTTGGAGGCTCTATCCTAGATATAGCTTTCACTCTTTTAGGATTTAAGGAGATCCCATCTTTAGTTAAACATGACCCAAAAATTTACCTTCAGTAACACAAAATATGTTTTTCTTAGGGTTTATGGAGATTTCATACCTTCTACATATCTCAAAAACTTGTTGTAAATGCATAAAGTGATCCTCCCTATTTTTAGAAAAAATGGTTAGATTATCTATATATATAATGATGCACTTAAAAATCAAACCTTAAAAGGCATTATCCATGGCCCTTTGAAAATTAGTTCCTACGTTTATTAATCCAAAAGGCATTCTCTTGTGAAGGTTGTCTTTATCCTATCTTCCTTGTCCACCAACACCTAGTTGTATCTTAAAAAACTGTCAAGGAAAGACATCATAGATGAACCTGAAACAACTTAAATCACATGGTCAAGAGAGGGAAGAGGATATTTATCCTTTTTAGATGATCTATTCAAATTTCTAAAGTTAATTCATAGCTTAATCTCACCATTATTCTTCTTGACTAGTACCAAATTAGACATCTAAGTAGAATGCTTGATGGGAAACACAATTCTAGCATCTAGTAATATCTTGACCTCTTTGAAGATCATTGGTTCTAAGATAGGGTATATAGGCCTTTCATTTTTACTAAAGGGTTTATAAATTTATTTAAGGGGTATGATATGGGTGATGACTCTTGGATCAAATATCTTTAAATCATCATAAGACCAAGCTATGACATCCTTGTACTTGGTTAACAACTCTTTGGCCTTCTTGTTCTCAATGTTTGTGCATGATTTTCATACATAAACCAAATGGGGTTGATCTTTGGGTCCAATATCAACAACATTTTAATGTTTCCCACTTACATTGGGAATGTTAGAAACCTCAACAAACTTGTCTTGATCAAAAATCCTCTCTAAGGCAATCATGCCTTTGGGAATTTTATTGTCATTTAGCTGAATGACTTTACCATCAAATTTATCCTCCCTATGTGCATTTTCATCAGTCTCATCGACAATCTAAGCCTCAAATGCTCAAAAATTAGTCATGAAATCTAATATCCATTGATCATAATTAAAGACTTGAAAATGATTTACATTATCAAGGACCAAAAGATAAGGCATCAGCTCAATACTAAAGCTAGGGGAGTTTTAGTGGGGCATGAGATTGACTGCAGTAGATGCTAGCTCATTAGAAGCTTAGTTCTATTCTCTAGGGATGGAGATAATACTAAAATCATCAAAATACTCAATTAGATCCTAGACCTTGAAATTATACCTCTTAACGTATGAGATTTTGCATTGATATTTGCTTCTCACTTAGTTGACCAATTGTTCTAAGTCACCATAGACTAGTAGATCTTTGACTTTATTTTTTATAAAAAATTACAAACCTAGGATAAGGTTCTATTATTCAAAAAGGTTATGGTGCAAGGAAACTAGAGTCTATAAGAAACATGGTATTTCTTACCAAAAGGGTCAATTAGAACAATGCCTAACCCAAATCCAACCTTACACCTAAGACCATCAAAATGTAGCTTCCATATCCCAAGAATAACATGAGTACTCTTAAAATCACATACCTTTGAAGTCTCTAGGGTAAAAACCCCTAAGTTTGAATCAATTATGTTGACCCTTTCATTCACAACATTGTACTCAATGATCATGTGCTTCATCCTCGGCTCTCTTTTAATTTTGATCTAATTTGGGACTCCCTTCCAAGGTAGCTACAAATATGAATAATCCATAAATATGTAGACATTCAGAGATTTAGGTCATTCCTTGATTAACAAGATTCTATAAACATTAGGGATATCAACAACTTGGATATAAATAAACTACTGCACTCTAGGCTCAAAAGCCAATTACATATGAACATTTAATAATTCCCCAATCACCTTGACTCTAGATTTGTCTAATTGAGTTACAACTCTATTAGACTTAATAGGTGTCAAGCCAATTTGTTTATAAATACTTATTGGTATGATATTGGTAGATGAATCAGAATCCAATAAACAATTGTGCAAATTCTTATTGAACATCCTAACTGTGAGAAATAAAGGATGAGACTCTACCTTAGGTTTATGCATAGTCACATTAGCATTGTCAGCCTTGGGTGGTCTATTGAATTTATTGGACACTGATTCTAGCAAGAGGTCCCTTTATTATATGATCAACATTAGTTCATGCAATGTGATGTTATATTTTATCTGCTTCATGTCTTCAACAATATTATAACTAGTCTTGTTTGAAGAACTAGGAATATCAACATTATGATTAGAGGTGCTCCCTTTGGGTGGTTCTAACTCATTTCTTGAAGAAGTGTCTAGAGGATTTCCAAAGTTATTTGGAGATGCTAAGGTAGTCAAGGGCTACCTCTGCTCTCTATTCCTCAAAGGATAAGTCTTCTTTAAGAATTTTTGGAAGGCCTATATTTCCTCAGGGACATCATTAGGTTCATTATATTTTTGAAAGAGGAAATCAAATATCTCTACCATGAAAGTTTGATCAACAAGCTTGGACCCTGAAGTACCTACACCACTAGCCTCTTTAGGGACTACTTCAAATGTATCCAACTCTTCTTGGAAAACTTTAAAATCCTTACAAAACTCAATGCAGTCAATCTTTCCATCCTTGGCTATATAATGCACTCTATAACAGTCAGGTAAATCAATGTTAGTAAGATTAAAGTCCATAATCGAATTGCTAGAAGATGGTTCATTACTCTTATTATTATGGAAACTATCATTTTAAAACCTATTATTAGGCCTATTAAACATTTGGAATGAGAATTTCCTATCGGAGCTTTCTCTAGTATTTCCAACTTGTTTTTACAATTGGAGGAAATTAGTGCTTAACTTTTGGACCATTTTTAAGATAAACTCATTCTCATTCTTGGGAGTTTTAGAATTGTGCACATGATTATTGTTAGTATTGGTAACTAGTACTAAATCTCTTTGATAATTTTCATTAAAACCATTAATAGGATGACTCAAGAATATTAAGTTCTAATTAGGAGCAGCATGACTCAGGGATAATTGATTAAGATTTGGGATTTGATTCAAGGCTAGAACATTGTAGTTGTTATTGGGGAAGATGTTCAAAATGGACATATGTGGTTTAATGTTTGGGATAGATTAGGCCATTTTTCCATAGGGATGCATTTGATCATTAATGATCATTGGCTTACAATAAGCTCTAGCTAATGAAATAATAGCTGGAAGAGACTTTCAAAAATACAGAAGTCATAGGATCTATTATATCCTTGTAGATTTCTAGAGCTAAAACCTGATTGGTTTATAAGGTTATATGGTCCTACTATACATTTTTTTAACCTTGGAATTAAAGAGCCTTATGGGATCACTTTCATCCCTCCTAATGGTGGTGAAATAGGGGTATATGACACATGGACTAATAATTTTACCAAAGCAGTCTATGAAAACATTAGTGAAACCATCCTAGCTATTAATATAATTGTCAGGTAAATTAAGGAACCATTCATATGCAACATATTTAAACGTAAAGGGGAAAAATATGCATGTTACATCTTCATGCACAAAATTTAGCAACCTTAAAGAAAATTTAAAATATTTAATTTGATCTTCAGCAGTTATAATACCAGTTGGACTAAATGTTGGCAAGTATTTTTTAGGGTTATGTGTAAGATCATGCATCACACCTACCACATTTATTGAAGAGTCTCCTAACCAATCCATACCTAGACAAAGGTCTAAGTCAAAGGTACCTTAAATAGGTAAGTTTGGAAAAGAATTAGAATGTCTATGCCTACCTTTATCTCACCTAATTTTCTTATGGACTTCAAGCTCAAGAAAAGGTTATGTTGAAGTAGAATGTGATCTTGTTCGAATCTTGGGCAATTCTAGCTTGAAGATTGAAGATCATGTTTGAAATATGATGTATCAAGTTAATCTTTGTAAAGAACAAGGATTGAACCTGCACATTAATCTCATTTTTTATAAATTGTATAAAGAATAGTAAATGACATCAACATTTGACTAAGTTAACTCAAATATATGTATAATTATGTAAATATGATTAATATTTACACTTTTAAGCTCAAATAAACTAAAATTCATGAAATATTTATCAACCTTTGATCAAAACAAGCCATCTTAACCTCAAATACTATGGATCTTAAAATCTTAAGCTATCTTTACCAAAATCAAGCATCAAACTTCAAAGATCTAAGATCTTTGTCTAAAGGAAGCACAAAGATATATCACAGTGCGTAAATATTAATGATCTTTACACTTCTATGCAAATAAATATGCAAAAGTGAAAAGATAACATCAATCTTAGATCAAAACACACTAAGACTATCAAAGATTCAACCAATTCATGGAGATGGCCCTCCTAACACTAACAGGACTTATCAATGCCTCTATGTGTACCATAGATGTCCTTAGTGTTCAAAGAACACTTTTCATTTTAGAATTCTAGGAATTCAGAGCACGAGTAGCATGTTTTGGCAACTTATGTTACCTATGGTGAAATAAAGACAAACCAATGTTTATCTATTCCATAAAATTTATATTAATTGACAATTGGGAGCCATCATGGTCCAATTATTTAAAATTTTTAAGTATCTCTTCTAATAATAGTGAATTATGATCAAAGCCAAAACTATAGAGTAATTTAAATCGATATTTATAATTAAGTATAAACTAAAGTGATTTAGTTTAAAAAGAAGCAAAAGATAAGGGTAAGGTAGAAAGAAAATAAGTGACTGTTGATCCTTAACTCAAATATCATGACAAAGTTTTAATTTCAATTGAGTATACATTTAACCAATGTATAGTACAAAACAACATAATCTCAAATCTCACTACACACTAGGCAAACCTTGAAGGATGCTATAAATAATTACAAGTAAGAACTAAATTTACTGTAAAGATTTGCTACCATACTCAAATAACATTAGCACATCTGAATACAAAATAAATGAAATGATGAAAATTCAAGATCATTTAACTAATTTAACATAAGCACAAATTAGCAACCCTGTAATTAAATATACAACTCAAAATTCAAAAAAATTATTCAAATGTAAGACTTTAGACTAGAATTTGAGAGAAAAACATGTAACAATTGACAAAAAAAAACTGGACAATCCCTTTTAGAATTCCTTGATTGTATTAACTACTTAAAGTATACAAAATTTGCTCAAAAATATCTCCCTTTACAAGATGGTAGTATTTCCTTTGATAAAAATATAAGGTAATATACCGATCAATTACAAGATACAAATGTATGAAAGATAAAGACAACTATCCTTTTTTATAAAGTTCTAGAATACACTTGATTTTCCAAACTAGACTGACCTAGAGGTAAATATGCTAACAGATTAGCATATGCCTTTACAAAATAATTTCCTATTTAAAATATTAAAATGTTTTTAAAAAAAAGGAATATTAATTAATTGGTGGGCCCATTGTTGAAGGTTTTTCTTGTTACTCTTGCAGAAGCTCCATAACTCTTTAATATTATTCCTTGATGAGCTCCAAATCCATAATTGGCTTTAGGAAATAGACATATTATTGATTAGCTAAGTCCTTAACATCTCTATCATCCCTTGCCATATCTTATTTAATACTTTGGGATTCTACAATATTTTCTTTAGTAGTGAAGATAATGCCCAAAATCATGCTATTGTCATTTCCTGATTGACCCTAGAGTTTGGTTTTTACTTCCTGCATCACCAAAGTGACTCTATGCTTATATTCTTCATCATCAATAATACCCTAAGATGTAGACTTTGTAAGATTACCCTAGATGGTGCCAAAGAGTTTCTTAATCTTTGTAATCAACTCTTCATCATCCCTTAGGATTCTATCCAAGCCTGTTGACCAAGTGCTTAAGCTCTAGATCTTAGCCACCACTATCCCTAATATAAAATTTATGTGGGTTATGCTAATGGTTTTGAACTTAGGAATTTTATTCCTAATTATTATATTGATGAGATCTCTTATTTTATGTTCTACATCTTGCCACTCTATCATCAATCCTTTGGCAACTTCACTCTATTGGCCTAATGCATCATGTCTTAGCATCATTAAATTTAAGGAGTAAAACATATCAAAAAAGGATTATTCAAACATATTAATTATAGACTTACGAGTTCACAAGATAGCCTAGGTCTCTAAATTCTCATTTTCCTTTTCCAAGTTATGAATCCTTTGTTTCATCCCCTTGATAACAGCTCTAACTTGAGCTGAATGACCCTCTGCTAGACTTTCAACATCCTCTTCATGGATGGGTAGTTCACCAGGATGTTGTCCCCCAATTAGAGTTAGGCCTAAAAATGGCTCAACCTTTTAGAATGTTAACTCTTTAGTTGCCACCATGGTTTTTCTTATTTTCACTCTCTCTAATCTAGTTGTGTCTAGATTAAATTGCATAGTAGTAGATGACTCTATGTACTTTGGAGGTTATGGGACCTCTATCCTTGTGTTGTTTGATGCTCTTGGAGTATCCATCTATATGCTCTTTGACCCTTTACTGGTCACTATTCTTCTTTCTTCTTCCTCCTTCATCAAATCCCTTATCCATGGGTTGATATTATCATGCACATCAATGTTAATAGTTTGGTTCAAGGCCCAAGAGTGAGACAAAGAGGGAATTTTATTCAAATTTCCATAGATGAACTAATCAAGGATGATTGGTCCATGAATAGGGTATTCCTTATTGAATAAGTTGATTTCACTTTTAGGATGAGTGAAAGTCAACTTTGGCCTCGTTTATCCAATAGGGACAATTGCTAATTATACTTTTCTCTTTTTTTAATGGTGTCAATAGGACAAGATCCAGGGCTACTTCTTTTCCTCTATCTTTCTCAGGTTCTTCTACTTATTCTTAGAGTCATTTAGCTTTATCCTCCTCTTCTTTAGATCCATATGCTTTAGTTAACACTCTAAGTGCATCCTGTACTATTTCATTAGGCTCAAAATCTATCATATCCAAGAACTCCACTGGAGAATCTGGTCTTTGAGGCAAGGCTAAATATGAGGGTCCCTTACTAGGCCTCTATTCCAGCTTATCTTCACTAGGAGCTTGTTTGATTTAAGTTTGGGGCTGTTACGCTTCTACTTGTGGTTTCTCTTAAGGTGGCATAGAAGGTCCAAGTAGAAAATGGTATTGCAAAGGTCCATTTTCCATATGTCCCCTGATGGTTTTTTATTAACAATCAAACTATGTCCAAGTCTAACATTATGTTTCTTGAACCTAGCTAGTACTTATTCAAACTTGTTGACCTTGATGTGTAGAGGATCATAAGGACTAGATTGATGCATGAAAATTAGCTTGGGCAGTTGTTTTCTACTCAAATGTTTGCTTACCCTATCATAAATATCCCAATGCCTTAGTTCATCCAGTTAAAAACCAAAATAATCTTGTGCCTAGTAATGGTATCCACTTGTTTCCTATCTTGAAAAATAGTTGTACCAATTATTAAGGGGAAGGAATAAAGAAGGCCTTTTTTTTATCCTTTCATACTCCATTAACACTATGAATAATTTGACATGCAATTTCTTATTCTGATAAATTATTGGGAGCATAAATAGGCAACTTGTAAGGTTGAGTTAGAATCCCTTCAATTCTGATCATAGTACAATCTAGATGCAACCATATATCTCCCATTAGTTCCACATATTTCCTAATTAGAGGGCTTACCCTAGGAATAGGGATCCCTGTGATGGCTTCTACTAGAGTAGGATAAACACAATCACAAATTAACTGCATGTGGTGTCTATATTTGAATATATGTAGCTTTGAATAATGGTGGGAAATTATGAATTTGCCCTTAGGTGACCAATTCTTAATATGAGGGATCTAGGTGGAGGCTAGTAATGCATCCAATACATAAGCCATCATGAAAAATTATTTGTTAGACTTCTTAGTGATGGATATAAATTGTTTCCTTAGGTGGATGTTGATCATATCTCCAATTGGTGGAGTGCGTCCGTTTTTACCATGAAGTAGACATAGGATACCCAACTCTTATTAACAAATGTGGTTGAAGGGGCCCCATATACTTTATTTAATAAGGTCATAATTACCCTAATTCCCTCTCTAAACTGGCTAATTAGGATGTTGCCAGAAGGGTCTTAGATCAAATGGTGCCCTTGGAACAACCATGGCCTAAGGATGGTGTCAAGATCATTCTTTCCAGTCCATTCCTTAATGATGGGTAGGTCCATATGGGGTTTTATAAGTTTATATCTCTCAAAGTCTAGTGGGGAAATATATGCAACTCTCTTAGACCTCCCCTCCTGAATGATCCAATCATTTTCAATTCTATAATCAATAAAAATTTGAGAAAGGATGTTAATGCAATGGAGTACCTCTAGTTTGGTGACAACATGATGGATACTAGCCATTTAAACTACAACTAGGTTGAAATACCTCCTACTGATTATGGCAATCCTTTATACTTCCTTGGTAATGGATTACATCTCTTCAATAGTCCATAAGAGCTTAGACCAATTATTGTTGCCAGTGTTCAAGGTTGTAGTGTCTAGGTTAGTATCTTTGAAAACCCTTCCCTTAGTGTCTGTAGATAGGTAAAATTATGTCTCATCCCTCAATTATTGCCTCTGAGCTACCATGGATTCCACAGTTTCAAATTACTTATAATTAGATTGTAAATGGTCTCTGGGTTAGTTCTTTCATAATCAAATCACAATTAAACTTCTTTTAAATTTTTTGTATTCAATATGAGTTATTTTAGGGCCTTTTATGCAAGTTTTATATCTTCAAAGCTTTAATGGTTGTATCTTATTTGGACCTAGGCTTATACGTACCTCATATTTGATTTTGACCTTCATCTTTATACATTTTGATTTTGAGCACATAAGATATTCTATTTTGTCCCTTTGTGTTTGTAAGGTGCTTATTTGACATCTATCTGACACTTTTCATGACATTTTTCATAAATGCCTTTAAACACTAGCCATTATTTTTTGAAATCTACCCTTTGGCTTTGCTCCATTGGATGAAAATTAAGGATCGATATGGGTCATTGATTTTGATTTAGGCCCTCATTTTTCATTGGTTTGTTTTGGTACTGAGTCCTATGGTTGTGCCACTTGGCACCTTCATAGGATTTCTAATCTCTAGCACCTTTGTCAATCACATATTGAATGTGAGTCCACCATGTGTTGAACCCATAGGATCTCAGAGTTTCATTGTAAATTTATTGGTGATTTTGCACCATTGGATCATCCTTCACGATGAAGTGTGAGCCATTATATCCTATAAAGTGCATGATCTTTAATCAATGTATTATTTAGGAAATTAGGCTAAAACAATTTAAGCTAAGTTTATTTTGTGTTTATTAAACATAAATTAAACTTTAGGCTAAAGTGTTTATGCCTACTTTTTTTGGGATTTATGCAAAAAGGAGGACCATGACTAAATATTTTAAGCCAAGGTATACATTATATCTAATAAACACAACATATACTTTCAGCTAAAATACTTATGTTAATCTCTTAGAACATGCCTAAATGGTTTTAAGTGATATAAGGACCAAATTCTATATTTTGATATAGGGATTTATTGTATTAATAAACATGATAAAATCTTTGGTTAAAATCATTTGAGATAAGTTTTATGCCACTAGGACCCTTTTAAAATAAGACATAGTATAAGTCTCTAGCCTAAGGCTCATGATATTCAAAAAAATGTAATGGGGACCTTAGGATATAGACTTAGACTAAATTTATTTCTACGCATATTTAGATTATGAGATCATTTCATCATTTAAATTTTAAATATCTCAAGTGTTTGAACATCCTTCGAGGGGTCCCATTAGTCTTTAATTCAATTCATGAGTTTTAGGATTATATCTTGGTCTTGAGTAAAATAATCCATCAGCTTAAATTTGATGGTCTTGAAGACATCAAATACATCTTTGCGGATGTCAAATGAAAATCACATGAACATCAAATTTAATCTCATAAAGTTCTTAGTTTTGATGTGATTAAAGTTGACGGTTGCATGGAAGTCAAATACGTCTTCATGGATGTTAAATTTAAGCTCATCAAAGTCCTATATCCCAATGTGAGAGTGTTGAGTGGAGATTCCATAGAGCTTCCCAAGATCTCAAACTCAATTTGTTCCATTCGATCTTCACTCCACAATGAATCACAACTAATTGATCGTGATCTAAATTCTTGAATATGATTGGTCTGAATGACTAAGCATTCAGTTTATCGGGTTTGTCCTTACTTTGTTGGATTAAAAGGTATGAAGAAGCATAGATCATTATATCCTACAATATGAATGATATTTAAGTTAACACTTGAGATAAAATAAACTTAGGCTAAGGTATTTAGACTAAAGTCTCATTCGTATTGATAAACATGAATGGGGCCTTAACATTAAAGCTTTAGGATAAGTAGGAAATAAAGGGACCATGTTATAAAATTAAAAGGACCATGTTAGCATAAATTTTAACAATGTTAAAAATATAGGAAATAAAAATTGGGTAAATAAAAGGGGACCAAGGCATAATTTTTAGGCTAAGGTTTGGTCATGTTAAAAAACACAACCAAGCCTTAACATAAAAATTGGGCTTATGTCCAAAATGTTGGGTGAATATTTTATCAACGAGCTAACTAGTGATCAAAATAGGTCTCTTCAACCACAACATATGTAGATTGGTCATCCAAAGTTGCAAGTTTACCACAGCCAATGGGGACAAATCTCTCCTCTCATCAAGGGGAGGTTCCCTATAGGTATAAAGGCACTATATACTCTATATATAATATGAAAATAACACTTTGGGGTAGGATATACCATCCATCTCTCTTTTTTTAGAGATGATGTTAATAAATAGAGGAGAAAATCCTAGTGAAATGATAGAAGGCACTTCTCTTCTTTCAGAAGTGCTCTTGTAGGAAACAGCAGGAGTTCTTTCAGGTAGTAAAAGTAACTGGTAACCAAGGGCGCAACAAAGTAACCAACAATATAATATGTAGCACAAAGTCTCCACCTTGATTTCCAAAGAGTGAGATATGAAGAATAGTGGGGACATAAAGTCATCCCAAGGTCCTTTACACAGAAACATAAAATAAACACACACTGAAGACAACTATGACAGCACAAAGTCTAAAAGTAGCTGGCTTCAGGACACCTTCCTGATTACTTTCACTAGTTATACTTGCCAAATTAAATAAACAAGAACACATTTAGAAGATAGACATAAGAAAAATCTCCTAAAATGATACAAGATATAATAGCACAAAGTCTGCAAACACTTGCTTTCTCATTCAGATAAAATGATATGAACAACAATCTGAGCTCAAAGTCTCAATATTCACCTTTCAATTTGGGCAAAGTTTTGCTTGTATATTCAGAAGATCCCCCTTAAAATGATACAATAGATTAAATTATATAGAGGCTAAGGGAGGCTTGGCACTTTTCCCATAGAGCGACCCATGATGTGCATTAATGCCTTGGATGCAATTTTGGTTCTGTCAGGGAGGGCCATGTTGGAGCAGGGTGGCTACCTTAACTATGACATGTTGATTCATCTCCATTGTATTCTCCCAATCCTAAATCACTCATTCCATCATTTACTACCCATGCAGCTATCCATGTTGCCTTTACACCAAAGGGGATAAACATGCTACGCTTTCAATGCTTGCAGGTCTAAATACCTACCTGGTGGACTATTCCACCTGCTAAAACTAACTTCTATTGATATTTCCCTTTTTATCTCTTCTTCCTTTTGTCCCTGACCTTAAGTTATTTGAATGCATTTAGGTCTACCTTTTAAGCCTACAAAGATCCATCAGACACTTTATTGCCACAAATTTGACATTCGCGGGTCTTTAATCTTTTGAAGGTTAACGGCTTGGTCAGTCATCCTAAATTTGACATTTGTGGGCCTGTCATTCTCCTTAGCAACTCTTTTGTGTCTTTCTCACTTGCTATGGCTACTTCTCACTGTGACATAGGCGAGGACACGTGGCAGCATCTACAGCTTTGAAATAAGCTTATTGGAATAAGCTTTGAAACTTGTTACAAAATTGAAGCACGGATGCAAACACTTGTCGTACTCTACTAAGTTGGAATGGGACATATGGTGAGTTTCACTAATTTGAGAAAAAAATATTGAAACCTTCTATAGTTTCCACTTGTCGCTTTCCATATAACTCTTACAAGGGACACGTGGCAAGTTTCTCTCATCTTTTTCTTTCACTAGTTCCGTAGTTGAACCATCTGTTAAACCACTTGTTTGCTGCTTCTTTCCTTGACTGAGGCCACCTTTGAACCTTTGAACCCATGAACCATTAAAATTTGAACTCTTTTGATTCAAGGTTCAATTAGTTCATTGGGTTCATTCTTTTTATTTGGCTAAGTCCTTTTGATCTTTTTGAACCAAACGCGTTGAACCATTTGGTCATTGAACCTGTTGAACCTTAAAGCGATTAAACTTTGAACCTTTGAGAAATGCGCTCAACTCTTGTTGATGAAGTTGAACCTTTGAACTCATTAAACTCATTGAACCAAAATGGTTCAAGGTTCAACGGTTCAATGGTCCAATCCTTGCTTAGAAGCTTGCTGATGGACATTTTGGTTGAACCTTGTTGTTGAACCAACCTTGAAATCACCTAAGTGTGCATAGCTTGCCTCCTTCCTATAGAGTCCATAGATTCAAGCCTGTAGAGTCTATAGATTCAAGCCTATAGAGTCTGTAGATTCAAGCCTGCAAAGTCTGTAGATTCAAACCTGCAAAGTCCGTAGATTTTTGAAAAGCTTGAAGAATGGACAACTTGAATGCTCAAAACAAATTTTGAAAAGGGAAGAGACAATTTTTTGATCTTGCAGGACCAAAATAGTTCATATGTTGTCCCAAAAATGAGTGACATTTTTAGGGACAGCACAAAATAAAAATGTTCCTACCAATTTGTTCCCACCAATTTCAAATTTAAACCAAAGGTCCATACCAGGGTTTTAGAACATGAATCTACCAGTAAGGACTCCATGAAACTTGCATCTTTAAGACATGAAGACCAATTATTAACAATGTTAGTAAAGCTTAAAGAAAAAACATAACTCAGTAAGCCAATCTTATCCAAGTGGATGGTCTTCAAATTCTAATAATGTTTAAAATAGGCCATGCTTTTAGGGCTAAGCTTCAAAATATCTCAAGTCTCCTAGTTTTCAAAAATAAAGGTTATGTTGACCTCAACAACCCTTTAAACATCCAAACAATCTTAGGGTGTAGGATGTATCAAACATTTTATGCCAAGTTTTTCTACCATCTCCTAATAACCCAAATTATTTGTACTATCACTATCAACAACAAATTTACAACAGTTACATTTTGACTTAAAAATTATGTGAAATTAAACTTTACTCTGTGCTAGTTCATTCACCTACTTGGTAGTATAAATAATGGTATTTTAAATAATAAGGTCTCTCCTTATTCTAGATATTTCATTTGTGTTGAAGACCTGACACTCTCTTCATCCCCATGGGTTATATGGGTTGTTCCTTCAACTCTATTATTATTATTATTATTATTATTATTATTATTATTATTATTATTATTATTATTATTATTATTATTATTATTATTATTATTATTATTTTGAGGGTATTTTGGACAGTCAAAATCTCTATATCCATCATACTAATTTCATTAAAATCACTTACTTTGAAATCCACTAACTCTACCTCTTTCAAAGGATACTCTCCCTCTAAAATAGTATCCCTCTCTTGGACATGTGTTTTGACTTTGTGAGATGTTTTCCTTTCCATTATGGTTTTTATGTCGTCTTCAAGACCTCCCTCTTTATAGAGTTTGCTTTTTATTTCCTAGACAAATTCTCTTTTGCATTCAATGCACTTTGATAGGCTTACTCCATAGTAATCAAATTTAATAAACTAATTTCATCTTTTATGAAAACACACATCCCATTTACATACCTTGCAAATTTATATAGGTTATTTTCAACATGTCCAAATCTTATAGTGAGACTATATAAATCCACCATATTATCCTTGAAACTCATCTCATGTTTTATCAATTTTTTTAACTTCCTAAAAAAAACTCATATGGTATTGATAAGGCATAAATCTGTCCTTCAACTTGGTTATCATCTTATACCAAGACTTTATTTTCTAATTACATTTTTTTATCTCTTAGATTTCACATGATCCCACCATATATAAACATGTCCCTTAAACTTTTTACAAGAAAAATTCACCTT
Source organism: Torreya grandis (assembly GCA_037957365.1). NCBI lineage: Eukaryota > Viridiplantae > Streptophyta > Pinopsida > Cupressales > Taxaceae > Torreya > Torreya grandis. The sequence goes on from JARHVA010003257.1 coordinate 1,685,199, forward strand.
CTTGGGATCCTTCATTATATCATAATCAAAGTAATTTTCCATTTTATTTATCCAATCTATCAACTCTTAAACATTAAATCTCCAAATTTAATAAGGTGTTTCCATCTCCTCTCCCACCAATGTTTCCTTTGTGTGCCATCTCTATACCAACTTGAAATATTATTTTACAAAACTTTATCCTTGACTCAGCTAGGCTCTTCACTCTAAAAAAACCCCATCAAATAAAACCTTTCTCTGATACCAAATGGTGTAAGCATAGATATGGTATCTACTTAAGGATAACCTCTATCTCTGTGAGGCTTAGTTTGAACGCACACACATATAAAGAGACCAAATTAAAATTACAATTGAATAAATTCACAAAAAATAACACACTTTTATTATTTATTTTAATACATTATAATTTTAAAAATAATATACACAATTATTTATGTGCCTTATAGGCTTTGGATTACACACATGGAGGAAAATATCACCATCACAGTTCAACATCTGAATAGTTCACCTACATGCTCAACATTTTCTTATTGAAGATAATTTTTCCCACATCACATCACCTTCCTCTAAATTATCACTAATCCAAAAAATTTGACATCCTTTCTCATAAATTTATATGATATTTACAATGTCTCTTCATATTCCTTTAAGTCGAAAACATTCTTCAAACCCATGCATTTATCTTAAAAATTTGTTACTTTTAGTTTTATATTTAAAAAAATGAAAACCACCATTATATAAAAACCAAAAATTATGCAAATTGTATGGTGGTTTTTAAAACTTAGTTTATGGCCATAATATGTAGACCAATGGTTTTGTCATTGCAGAAAACCCTCAACCTCCAAAGTACATAATTTTTACATACAAACTCAAATTAAGATATTTATTTTTTAATTTTATCCATTTTAAAGGTGGATCCAAATATGCATTTAGATTTAGATTTATATTTAGGGAAGTTTATGATACCCCTTTTGCCTTTTTTCAACAACTTATCCATTTTATCCCTACCATGCACATGGATGTTTCCTGAATATGTGGTTGGCTAAAACAAATAACCAAATCACTAGAACCATACATATTATTGAATTTAATACTTATTTTGTGTATAAATTATATGATTTACAAGAATTAATTCTCCTAACAAAACCAAAATTTAATGAAAAATAAAGGAAAATTACACTACTATGTTTTTGGTTGATGCAATATTTCTTGTTTGCCATGGACTCTCTCTCTCTCTCTCTCTCTCTCTCTCTCTCTCTCTCTCTCTCTCTCTCTCTCTCTCTCTCTCTCTCTCTCTCTCTCTCTCTCTCTCTCTCTCTCTCTCTCTCTCTCTCTCTCTCTCTCTCTCTCTCTATCTATCTATCTATCTATCTATCTATCTATCTATATATATATATATATATATATATATATATATATATATATATATATATATATATATGTGTGTGTGTGTGTGTGTGTGTGTGTGTGTGTGTGTGTGTGTGTGTGTGTGTGTGTGTGTGTGTGTGTGTGTACCTATTTAGATATTGTGCTATGACAAAAATGGATTTCTTAGTAGATGTATGTAAAATCTAGGTAAGTAAAATAATAATATGATAAATATAGTATTTATATATTTGTGTGGAACTTTATACAATGCAAAATTCTATTAAGTAATTTACAACTTACTAGATGTATAATTTTAATTGATGTAGAGTGGTTTGGAAATTTTATTACCAAAAAGAAACAACAAGTTATGTGTTTATAATTTTTGAGGAGTACCCACTTAGATGAGTAAGAGGGAGGCACTATTACACTTAAATTATATAATTTGAGTACAAATAAAATAATCATACATGTAAGGATTATTTACTATTTATAAATATTCTCTTCACATGTTGGTTTATACAAAAAAACATTAAGGATACATTATGACATTTAAATGGAAATATGTTTGGAAAAGTACCATATGCATAATGTTATAACCAAGAACATTGACATGTGATATAATTTTAATATGGACATGGTTTAACATAATGTTAATGTAGGTTTTTATTCTACTTAAGGGTTTTTTCCTACACATGTTTAGTTTAGCTTGCTTAGGTGTCTTTTAGGTCATTATGAAAGATAATCCCACATTCATGAGGCAGTGAGTACATGTTTATATTTCACCTATGTATTTTACCTTTCTAAATATTTATGGATAATGATGTTAATGCTAATATTACAATATTTCAATTGTTGAGGAATTGCTTCTTCTGGCTCATGTTTGATTTTGCTACTACACATAGGTAATTACATTGGGAATTAAAATCTATCTAATAGACACTCAATTTTGACCCACTTTAACATGGTATTAGATATTTTATATTAGATGAATACCATTGTTCCTATTTTAAAACCTTGAGTTTCTAGCTTGCATGTAATAGATCTATCATTTGTTGACTTAACATAATGTATATTCACCATCTCTCAGATTTTAATCTTTTTCTAGGATCCTTTACAAATTCATATTTAGAAAAAGAATAAGGGAGAAGGCATCTTTTGTTGGTTACATATCATTTGGTATGTTTTCATGTAAAATATCTTGCACCATTAGATTCAAAATGTGTCAAAAACATAGGATTAGATGTAAACACAACCTAGTTTCATGATAATTGATTTTTGCCTTTTTTTGGAGGGCTTCAGGCCTTTTCTAGTTATTTCATGCAAATCCGTATAATCTATAATATTCAAATAAAAATAATTTTAGGGTTTTTAGATATCTCTAGTAGGTTTTTTTTAAAATTCAATAGGTGGAGTAAATCTGGGGTTTTTGAGAAAATTATGGTTTTTTTTACATGTGTTTCACCCTTTAGGGTTCTACTATGTAAATACTAAGCTAGATTAAAGGTCTAAATCTATTTCTAATCTAGAATAACATTGTAAATTATTGATTCTATGTAACATTCCAAAAATATTAAGCACAAGGAGAAAATTAACCTATCTAAATATACACAGATTTTTTCGTAGAACATGGTACTAGAAATGACTAAGCAAACATAGAAGAATCTTTCATCTTTGACTATTTTTCGATATTTAGCTCAAGATGGTAGCACCCCATTTAGGATAGTAGTTCCATGTGGTGCTAGTGTCCAATTTTGGCATTAATGTTCTTTCTATATTAATTGTATATAAATTTTGAGGAAGCTTTGAGAGTTTTTATAGGTCTTGTAGGTGATTCTGTGTCACATGGGAGCTCATCTATGTCATTATTTTGGTTGATTCTTCTCCAAAAATCTATGAATACCTACATGCATGAAATAATGAACTAAGAAAATGTAAAACGAAAGGAAAAATTGGGTTGTGTGATGTTACAATCACATGGAGTAAAACCACTATTATCTTGGTTGTTGCCTACATTAACCCCAATGCTAGGGTATCAAATCGCATGTAGTTATCCCTTAGGGAAAGAGCACATTAACTTGCATGGTATGATATAATGAATTTTATCTAGGCCCTTCTTTGATCAATCATGAAAAACTCTAGATGTTAAATTGAGTAGTCTGTAGAGTATTTGAGTTGTAATATTGGTTGATTTTATGTAAATAAGTGCTAGATGTAAAATGCCTTGTGAGGCTCCTTATATAGGAGGCTATTTTATTTTGAATATAATGCCTTATTCACTGGCCAAAAATTAATGAAAATAGATTTAAAAAAATTAGAGAAGGGTCATGAAGGGGTTAAGACTCAATCATGGGTGAAAGTGCCCATCGGACACTAAAGCTATAAGTGGACACTAGTGCCATATGGCGTTATAATCTTGAAAGTGGTGCTAATGTCCTAAGCCTCAAAATATATCAAAAATTAGGAATGAAAATCTAGGGGCCCCTAGGACTAGGAAAAGGTGACTTTTGACTATTGGGGTGTCAAAATTATGTAAAATAAGATATAAGAAATATCAAAAGACCTAAGATGACCATGTGAACAAGCACTATAACCGTCACTAAGACCCCCAAGTGAAAGAGCAAAAAAAGACATTGTACTTGTGGTTTCTTGACCAAATTAGGTTGTTTATATTTGCCCTCCTTTTATTCTAGTAATGTAATGAAATAAAAGTACTAGAGTAAAATAAAATAGAAATGCATACCTATTCTTACTTATGTGTATGTAATTTAGATATTTCCCACTTATTATCCATACAAGTGGATAATAAATGGAGTTTAACATGTGAAGGGAAGCATATGGTGTGAATGCCCCCTATGCTGAAATTAATTATGTAAAATGAATGTGTGGATAAATAAGACTCACTTTCCCTCAATCTAAATCTGAGTATGTAAACTAAATGCATGGAGAAATAAGGCTCATTTTCCCCCAATATGAATCTAAGCAATGCAAAATAAATTCATGGATAAATAAGGTTCATTTTCCCTCAATCTGACTATGAGTAATGCAAACTAAAAACATGGATAAACAAGGATCACTTGCCCTTACTCTGATTCTAAGTAATGTAAATTGGGTCTGGTATAATGCTATGGATCAACTGTTGTAGATGGTCTTGTAACCCAAACTGGTGAAAACTTGGTGATGATACTAGTGATGATAATGTTGATAATATTGGGTGTGGCATGATAAATATAAAAATGGGGACTAATAATATGCACTCTATATCATGTCTCCTAATCCTAATTTTTGAGTGATGTAATTAATTATTCGACTCACTAAATTTAATAGTATACCTATGTCAAAGTTATATATTTGTATAGAGTGTACATCTAAACACCTATGTAAACTTACATAAAAATTGTGTAGACCCATGCACCTATATATCTAAAAGCTTGTGAAAATATGTGTAAACTTGTGTAGACCTATGCATCTGTATATCTAAAAATATGTGACTCTGAATGCTTATGTAAACTTATGTAGACCTATGCATCTATATATCTAAAAATATGTGACTCTGAATGCTTATGTAAACTTGTGTAGACCTATGTGTCTTTATATCTAAATAAGCTATTTAAACCTATGTAGACCTATGTGTCTATATATATATATATATATAAATAAGTTATGTAAACTTGTGTGTCTATATATATGAAAATCTATGCATCTGAATGCTTATACAAACTTGTGTAAACCTATGTGTCTGTATTATTGAATAAGGTGTGTAAACTTGAGTAGACATGTGTGTCTATATATTTCAAAATATGTGACCCTAAATGCCTAGTGCAAACCTACATAGACATGTGCATATGTATATATAAATAATTTATGTAAACTTATGTAGACATGTGTGTCTATACATCTGAATAATCTATGTATACCTATGGAGACCTATGTATCTATATATCTAAAAATATTTGCATCTAAATGCATGTATAAACTTGTGTAGACTTGTGTGTTTCTATATCTAAATAAGCTATGTAAAAATGTGTATACATGTGTGTCTATATATATGAAAACTTATGACTTTGAATGTTTTTTCAAACCTACGTAGACCCATGTGTCCATAAATTTGAATGTAACTTTGAATGTCCAAATAAATTCATGCATATTTCCCCCCTTTTTGGTGAGAGAGCCAAGCTATGATGAGGATATGTTATTAAAAGTGGTAAGGATCAATTGCACTAGAGCTATTTGGTAGTTTTGATGTTGTATTAGGTTTGAATAATCTATGGATTGTGTTGGAGTTGATAATTTAGTGTGTAGTTGGATAGGTACTTGGTCTATTATATTATTAATATATTGTTTTTGTTTTTGTTTTTTTGTAGGTTTAAAAATGATAAGGGTAATGGTTTTACCAATATGGGACATAGCGTATCATTATCAAGTCCCATGTACAATAAATGGTTCACAAATTGTAGCTACGATGTTTGAGATATGGCAATAACAAGAGAGTTATATCAATTAGTGAAATTGACATGTATGTGTAACCTTAATCAGTTGGCATTAGGTAAGTTTTGAATTAAATAGGTCATTTTAAATCATTTAAAATTCATTTGCATCATTTGAGTGGAAATAATTTGAGTTTGAGAGAGAGAAACATGCCGAAGAGATGAGAAGCTAGTTTATAATGCTATGAGGAGGTTGAGGCATGAATCTAGGATAGGGAGGAGGTTTGCTTGGTAAGGGACTCAAACTTCTCTTATTTTTACCCTTTTGATTGTATTTTTTACTATTTTTGATAGAAAAGGATTTTTTTAGGGATGTTTTGGAGAAGATGGATCTAGTGTCCCATTCTACGTGCTACTATCCAAAACCTAACGTTATTATCCAGAGTGTGGTTCTATTGTCTTATTTGTAGTTCTAGTGTCTATTAGGACCCAAATGCAGTCCTTAGCATTGTTGACTAATTTTTTATGCCTATTGTTGTTTTTCAGATTTAGTTTTTATTTTACTGATGTCATATTTAGTTGTAATTTTATAGGTTGATGTCTATATGAGAGAGATCTGTATAAGTAAGATGGTGGAGATTATATAGGTTTTCCCTTGTCTGATGTAAAGATAATGGTGCTTGAGGGATGAGGCCTATGATATGTTTCTTTCTTGAAGCCTATGCCTTGGGATAAGCATATGATCATTGAATAATGTGAGAGGTGGAATGTAGACACATACACATTCTAGCTACCTATGGGTGAGATGACTATGATATTCGATGGCATACATCATATCCTATAGTTGTTGATCCTAGGGTAACTTATTGCTTTATAGGAGGCTACTAATCTTTGAGATATACATCAAGTATCTAGGTACTTATCTGCTATGATAGAGGGCACTTATCGCATAGGTAGTTAGAGTGACATATTTTTGACCTTGATTATTATGGTTGATGTTTCATGAATACATAAATTTAAAGCTTTATTGTTCTCATCATTTTTTATTGTGGATGGGAGTGGTGTCTCGATCTCTTATAAGATGCACATGATAGTGTATAATATCGATCATCAGAGCATTGTGTACACTTGGGTTCATTCGATACTAGCTCATTTATACAGGAACCTATACCACTTTACATAGGAGATGAGTGGTGGGGGTATCAGTGCATCAACACTATTACATTATTGGGCATATAAACACATAGCTATGAGTAAGCTAGTGGCACATCCATAGGATGAATGGGCTCATCCACAAGTATTTATAAAGATATGCACTAAGAGAGGGCATACACCAATGAGGAGTAATACATATTGTTGGAAGTTATTAGATAGCTTAATAGTAGAGTATATCCTCTAGAGACTCTATAGAGGATATTATGGGTGGCCTAAGGATACCACATAGTTGAGGTGGATTTGGGTTAGTTTTTGGATACATGATCCCTAAGAAATGTATAAGACTGGTTTTTTTATGAGAGGTTTATCCAATATTTTAGTGTTGTACAAGATGTACCCCCAACACCTATGGTGTGGTTGAAGAGTTCTTAAGCTCTTATGAGGCCATGTAGTAGGCTAAGGCCATTGATTATTGAGCTAGCTCCTATGTCAATGACATAACATGATCCTGAGATTTAAGTATGAGATGCAGATGATGTTAGAGTGATTGAGGCCTATGAGACTTGGTGGAGTGAGGATAGATGGTTACCTCTATTACCAAGAGGTGGAATGATCACAAATGAGGTACTAGATGTAGATCCCCTAAGGTCTATTGATGGTATGTTAAATAGTTTGTTTGGATGTTCTATGTAAATTTGATTATGTGTGATAGATTGGACTTGGTTAGAGGGAAATGAGTTATCACCAGCGTTTGGGTTTGTTTAAGAACTAGGTTCTACTATAGTAAGGGGGTTAAGGGATATTCATTGAAATATTTTATATTGTTAGGTTGTGAAGGAGTATCACATACTTGTTGAATAGAAGGTGCTTTACTCTCTAGTGAATGTAAATTATGCACACAAAAATGTGTGTGTGTGTGTGTGTGTGTGTGTGTGTGTGTGTGTGTGTGTGTGTGTGTGTGTGTGTGTGTGTGTGTGTGTGTGTCTGTTGTGTCTGTGTGTGTCTGTGTCTGTGTGTGTGTGTGTGTGTGTGTGTCTTTTTACATATGACCTATTGTTTGGTTAAACAAGAGATATATGTGAGGTAAGAAAAGAAGTAGAAGTCATAGATTCTATGTCATCTACATTATAATCATTATTATCCCATGGTTCATCAAATTTAGAATTTAATTTATTTAAATAAGTAAGAGTAGAAGAAGTATCATCCACATGCTCATCAAGATAAAGAGAAGGAGAAAATTTTAACTTTAGAGAAGGAGAAGATTTTAACTTTTTACTACTATACAATGTATCATCATGTGTAAGTGTAATTAAAGGAATTTTTTGCTAGTCATTTTTAAAATGCAATCATGATTATCACTTTCTATTTTGGAATCAAAGGAATGAGAAGAAACAACCATGTTTTTGTTTTGCACATTTTGACATGTAGGAGAAGAGTTAGAAACATGAACATTATCTATTTATTACAAAGAATCATTTCATTGAGCTTGAAATGTGAATGAGGGTGATAAGATAATTTCATCTACCTTAGTTTTTACATTGTTAAAAGTTGTAACATACTTTGTATTTACTTTTTCAAATGTAATTTATAAGGGTAAAGAAGATGCATTATTCCTATCTCCTTACTTGAAGCGTGAAAAAGTGATTTTCATTTAGTGCACTTATATTGATTTAACTTTAATAATGAAGTAGCAAAAGTAGTTAAAAAGATAGGATCACATTGGTATAAAACATTACCAACAAGAGTTTATTTTGGCATTATATTTTTAATTTGATTTTGAGTAAAATAAGAGTAAGAGGAAAGAGAAGATGATGTATCTAATATATCTTCATTTTCATTTGTATTTTCATATTCATAGTGATCCTCATATCCATCATTATATTAATAGTCATCATTATCATTATAAATGGAGTCATTATTGTGCTCTAATGTACAATCTTACAAATTATTCAATTCATTATTATAATCATGAGAGAAATTAAAGATTGCATCAAGTTGATGAGGGGAATAACACTTTTTAGATGCCATTTTAACCTCACCAAAGAAGATAGTGTAAATAAGGAATAATAAACAAACAAGAGGTAGAATATAATCTAACATAAGTATGTGTGAAATGTGTGAAACTGTTAAACAAAGTTTGCAATAGAAAATAGGATTATTATTGAAAGCCTAATTACTAGTTTTGTGTGTGTATAGAGACCTAATATGTGGATCTATGGTTTTAATTTAAGGTTAAGTTGTAATTATTTAAATTAAATTAAATTAAAAAACTCTAGTAGAAGATTAAATAAATTATCTACATCAAGATAAAAAATTAGAAAATCATATTGTTGTAACCCTAATTTAAGGTACCAAATTTAGAGAAGGTAAACCCTAAGGAAAAATTAAGGTTTTAAAGAAATATTTGAAATAAGATGGGTTCACCAAATGTTTTAAATTTTTAGGGTTTTATTATGTAAATCCTAAGCTAGATTAAAGAGCTGGGTATGTTACTAATCTGTAATAAAATTTGAAATTATTGATTTTATGGAAATTTCAAAAAATAGTAAGCACAAGGAGAAAAGGAACTTATCTAGATATACACAAAGTTTTTCATGGATTAGGGTACTGGAAATGTATGATCAGGCACAGAAGAATCTTTCATCTTTTGACTATTTTTCAAGATCTAGATCTAGATAGTATCACCCCATTTAGGAAAGTAGTGCCATGTGGTGCTAGTGTTCAATTATTATGTTAATGCTCTTTTTGTAGTGACTGTTTGTAACTTTCAAGGAAGCGATGGGAGTTTATATAGGTCTTTTAGGTGACTTTATGTCATGTGGGAGTTCATTTGTGTATTTTTTAAGATTATTATTCTCCAAAACCCTAATAAATACCTTCACACATGAAAAAAAATGAACTATTCAAATTCAAAAGGAAAGGAAAAATTAGGTTATGGGATGCTATGATTGCATGGAACATAACCCCTATTGTCTTGGCCACTACCTACATTAACCCTAATGGTATGGGTCTCAAATCATATATAGTTCTCCCTTAGGAAATTTGCACCATCAAATTACATGGTATGTTAGAATGAATTTAACTTAGGCCCTTCTTTGATTAAGTACATAATTGTCTAAGTGTAAAAGCTAAGTATTATGCAGAGTATTTGAGTTATACTATTGGTTGATTTTATGTATACAAGTGTCAAAATAGTAAGTGATAGATGTAAAATTCCTTGTGAGGCTCCCTATACATGAATATATTTTATTTTGAATATAATACCTTATTTTTTGGTTGAAAAGTCATGAAAAATATATAAAAAACATAAGATAAAGGTCACATAGGGATTAGGACTCAACCATGAGTGAAAGGGATTGTTGGACATTGAAGCCACAAGTGGACACTATCATCACATGGTGATACTATCCTAAAAGTGGTACCAACGTCCTAAAGCTTATAATGGAGAAAAAACTAGGGATGATAGGCTAAGGGCCCATGAAACTAGGAAAAGGTGACCTGTGACTATTGGGGGTGTCAAAAATAAGAGAAATAAGACATAAAAAAGATCAAACGACTCTCGATGGCCATGTGAGCAAGGAATATAACCATCACTAAGACCCTCATGTGAAATAGAAATAAAATATATAGTACTTATGGTTATTTGAAAAAATTATGGTGTTTACAACTTGTATGCACTATGAGAACCATCGACATCTTCAGCAAATATAAAGATGCACCTCCAAACCCCAACACACTAAAATCCTAATAACTATAAGTACACGTGACATCCTTGACATAAAATTATTGATGTTAGGATTTTTAAATGTAGGTGAAGTTGGTTTTCACACCCAAATTTGGTTTTATCCCTTGGTCATATGGGAGTTAAGCCCTTGGTCATGCCCAATGCAAAATTGATTAATTTTTTTATCTAAAAGGGCATAATTTTTTTTTGTGGAGAACTTCCCTCAAAAAATTCAAAAATTCAAAAATATGCACAACCAATTTTTTTGTGCAAAGTACAAAACATTATTTTTACTAGCAATAAATATTCAAATGTGCATAACTTTTAGTTTACTTCTCCTTTTGAGGTTCCATTCTTTTAAAATGTGCATGATTTTTTGATATATATGTATTGCATATATTCTCATGCCTTATATATTTTATCCCATATAGATTCATGGGATGTTAAATTCCTAGTCTACATCATACATAATTTAACATATACTTCCTTTTTGCATAATAGATCTTAGTTCTATTTTGATTCTTACATGATTTAAATATCACAAGTGGAAATTTAAAGTGAAAATTATCTTGAGAAGTAAAGGATTACACCGAATCAAGATGGGTATAGAAATAAAACCAACACCTGAAACAAATAAGGTGAAGTGGTAAAATTGAAGTGATGAAGCTTGACCTATTGTGGTTGTTTATGTCTCTCGAATTACTCTTTCATATCGAATATATAACATTTCCAAATCAACTATGGTACTCATTGGATAAACTATTTGGAAAGAAGGACAAAATGAGGGGTCATGAGTTAGATAATGAGCTCATTAATTTGAATCCAGGTGAATTTTATATGATTCAATATTTTATTTTAAATTTTAAATAACTTAGTTTATAGTTGAAACTATGCATCATTGATAAAAAGGATGATAAATTGATTCTTTCCATACTTGCCAAATTGGGTTCTGAATATTATGTCTTCATTTCTACCTTCAACACCACCAAATGGGACATTAGAGCTACATGGACCATGCCATATTTAGATAATTTTATTGTTGACTTGACTTGGGAGAAAGACAAGATCATTCAAATGGGGACACTGAAGTTATCTAAATTGCATGTCTTGATTGTTAGTCATGAAAACATAAGGCTTATGATAGTAAGGAGAAGAAACATAACAAGAAGGACCTAGAGATAAGAAAGGGTTAGAAATATAATGTTAAGCCAAAATCATGAAAAAAGTCCTCCTCTTCAGATGGGGAATCTAATAAATCATGACTCACATGTAGATACTATAAGAAACCTAGACACGATGAATCCAAATACATGAAGAAGTAGATTGACTTGCTGAAAAATTCTCTAAAAGCACAATAGTAGTGTCCCTAATTCATCCAATCAAAGTTCATCAACACAGGATTCTTCGAAGGTCAAATATAGTAATAAGGGAAAAGATAAGGGCAATGGAATTTTTTGTAGTTACATCACAGAATTCTATGTGGGTTATTAATTATGGTGCATCACACCACATGGCTTCATCAAAGGACATGTTATTATCCATGGATTATTGTTATATGACTTCTATTTTATTGGGTGATGATACTTTTGATGAATTTAGTGGGAGTGGATCTATTAAATTGAATGATGAGATATTTCATGATGTTTTATGTGTTCCCTCTTTATCCACAAGATCTTATCTATTTATCATATCATTCACATTAGTTTGAGCAAGAAAGTTGAGTTCACACCCAATTCTATAGTTATTGGGGAAGCTAATAGTGACTCCATTATTAGATTTGGGAAAGTAGATCACCAATCCATGTTTTATAATTTATCACATTTTTCTCCTGATCAACCCTCTACTGCATTACGCACTCATTTAGATGAGGTGAGTAAATTATGGTATGAATGATTTAGCCATCTCAACCATTACTACCTAGAGCAACTCAATCATCATGTCACAATTTTAGGGTTTCCATGAGTTAAGTTTTTTGACAGAGTTTTCTAGGGTTGCATTCTTAGTAATCATCCAGAGGATAAGTATGACAAGGGTAAATCATGAAGAGATAAATAAATATTGGATATTTTCCATAGTGACATTGTTGCCCTATTTCCAAAACCTTCATTCAATAGGGAAAAGTACATGATTAGTTTCATTGATGACTTTTAAAATCATACATGTGTGTATTTTCTTAAGTATAAATCATAGGTCTTTGAATATTTTTTAGGAATTTAAGGCACTTGTGGAAAAATAGTTAGGTAAATACATAAAGATCTTACACATCGATAATGGTGGTGATTATGTCTATAACTATTTTAAGTAATTTTTCACATCATAGGGGATTGAACTTTAGCATGTAGTTCTATATAGTCCTTAAAAAAATAGTGTCATAGAGTGTAATAATAGGTCCTTGAAGGAAATGGCCAACTATTTGATACATTCCAAGTCTCTTGCACCTCAATATTGGGTTGAGGCCATCAACTATGTTTTTTAAATATAAAATCAAGTTCCTCATAAAGAATTTAAGGGAGTCACTCATTTTAAATCTTAGAATGGTTAGAAACCCATAGTAGACCACTTTTGAGTGTTTGGTTTGCCTACTATGGTTCTCATTATAAATAAGAAATGTAAGGAAATCAAACCCCAAATTTAACCTTTCATCTTCATTGGATATCTTGAGGGTATAAGGGATACAAGATTCTCCATCCCACCAATAATGTGTTGTTCATTAAGAAAAGTGTTAGTTTATACATGGTCATTTGTACTTGAAACTTATAACTCTTCCTTAGATGCACTTGGATTTAATGATAGTTCTTACGATTCATGTCTACCTGATCAACCACCTGATGATCTTGATTATTATTCTAGTTCTAATGATAAGAGTACTAGTGAGGATTACCCTCCTCCTTCTCCCAAATTATATTCAAATGATGAGGAATTTCCTCTTAAATCTCCATTCATTGGTCTTATTTTGGATATAAAGACACTATAAAGTGTTGGATAATGGGTTGGAGATCCATAAGGCAACATGTGAACTCATTCATAATTCCAAAATGCCCCACATACTTTCATTACATTTGCTTTTGATCCATAATCATTTTATGAGGCATTAGGTACTCTTGAGTGGGATTATTATATGGAATAGAAGTATAGTTCCTTAAAGAGGAACAATGTTTGGTATTTAGTCCCACTTCTCAAGGGAAGAATTTTTTTTTGATGTAGGTGGATCTACCAAAAAAAATTATAGTAGATGAGTTCGTAGATCAGTTCAAATCATGTTTGGTAACAAAGGGTTTTTATTAGGTACCTGATATTGACTATACTGAAACATCCACCTTAATTGCTAAAATGAACTCAATCTAACTCACTCTCACTATTACCACAACACATCACTGGTATGTTCATCAGATGGATGTGAAGAGTTCCTTTCTTTAAGGTTGCCTCAAAGAAGAAATATACATAGACAAACCACAAGGATTTGTGAAGAAAATTCATTAGTTTGAAAACTACATAAATCTATCTATGCCCTCAAAAAAGCTCCTCAAGATTAGTATGCCAAGATGGGCTCCTTTATTATTTTAATTGGGTTCAATAGATGTCATTCTAAATTAATGTCTACATCTTACAATAGCATGATTCACTATTGATTTTTATTCTCTATGTGGATGACCTATCGATCACAAGGAGTTTTTAATCCACCATTGTAGCAGTGAAAATTGCTTTGTCTAATAGGTTCTCAATGATTGACTTAGGATTGTGGCATTACTTCCTTGAATTTGAAAGTTCGTAGTCTAACTCCAAGATCACTATTGCACAATCCCTATATGATCTTGATTTGATTTCATTGTTTAACATGGATAATTGTATCTCAAATATGACTTCTTTTCTATTTGGTGTGAATTTTGAGGCTAATTATCCATCTCCATTGATTGATGCTACCTAATATTGATAACTTGTTGGCAATATTATCTACCTTATGCATACTAGACCTAAAATTTCATATGTAGTGGGCATGGTCTCTATATTCATGTAAGAACCACATGAGCTCCACTAGAAAAGAGCTAAGTAAATCCTCCATTATATTCAAGGTAATCATAGTTTTGAGATTAGCTATGGAGTAAGCATCAACATCAACTTAATTAGATATACAGATTTAGATTGGGCTGATGACATTTAGAATTTTAATTAAACTTCAAACTATAGTTTCCCCCTCAATTTAGGTTTGATTAGTTGGTGAAGAAAGAAGCAAAATTCTATTGCTTTGTCTTCTATAGAGGTAAAATACAGAGGAGTTGTTAATTTTGCCACTGAGTATATTTTCCTTTAGGGTATTCCCATTGAGTTTGGCATCCAGTTTCAATTACCAACAGTCATCTTATATGATAGCCATAAAACAATCAAGATCTGTAGGAATTTGGTCCTACATCAACAAAATGAGCATATTGAGATTCACATGCATTTCAGTCAGGAACTCATCTATAGGTAATTCATTAATCTCTGCTACATCTAGACAAAAAATCTAATTATTGATATATTCACCAAAACTTTCACTAAGAGAAAGTATCTTCATTTGCATACTCTTCTTGGGGTTTAGGTAGTTTTGACATCCTCCTTTAAGGGGAATTTAATTATACTTTGGTACCTCATCAGAGCTTTGAGTTGGGAGGGGGTGTTAGTGTAGGTTTTTATTCAATTTAATTAATTTTACCTACATATGTTTAGTTTAGATTTCTTAGGTGTCTTTTAGGTCATTGTGAAAGATAATCCCACATTCATGAGGAAGTGAAGACATGTTTATATTTCACCTATATAATGTTTCTTCCTAAATATTTTATGACTAATGATGTTAATGTTAATTACAATCTTTTGATTATTGAGTAATTACTTCTTTTAGCTCATGTTTAATTTCACTACTACACATAGGTAAACACATCGTGCATTTAACTTTATCAAGTATATCCTCAATTGTGGGCCACTTTGACACATAAAAAGGTTTTTATATATAAGGTTGATAGATTAAATAATGTTCCTAGATCATTAACAAATTTTATTATGACCCTAAATTTTCTTATTGGTATAGAAAATTAATGGGAATATCTTGCCTTAGAATGTTATAGTATGTATGTGTGGAACCCTATGTAAATATTAAATAGGTGGTCAGATTGTGTGTGTGTGTGTGTGTGTGTGTGTGTGTGTGTGTGTGTGTGTGTGTGTGTGTGTGTGTGTGTGTGTGTGTGTGTGTGTGTGTGTGTGTGTGTGTGTGTGTGTTTTATAATTTGTATGTTTAAAGCTGATCATAGTATTTACACCCTAACTTTATAAGGGGGTGTAATCAATAAAAAGGTGCCCTTGGTTGGGAGTGTGGTGGATAGTGGCCCTAAGAAATTATTTATGGGAGATATTCCCTAGGTAATAATTATGAGGTCCATATAGGTGTATTTTCATTAATTAGTTTTAAAACCATTTTTTTATAATATTGATTTATGATTACTTGTATTGATATGATAATAAATACTCACACATGTATGAGGTTTAAAAATTAATTTAAAATAATTTACTATATTATGAATGGTTGTGTTAATACAATAAGTGATCAATTATTTATTAGGTTTAACTTCTAAAATGGCTTCCTAGGTTGAAAATATTGTGTGTAGTGTGAGTTTCAATATTTCATTTTGCTACATTTTAGTAGTTTTTTAGCATTGATTTTGTATAGGATTATAAATATTTTTTTCTTAAATGCCAAAATCCCTCTAAGGGAATTATCATGACTTATACTATATGGATCATTGACTATGGTAACACCATGTGTTAATATAAATTCTCATAATACTATCTCAAACTAAATTTTTTTATACTACATGGTTACCAACAATGGTACAACCTAGTCTTCCTAATCCATCTCAATTTTTCTTGAGCATTGTTCTTGTTATTTAGGCTTGGCATTGATGTTATCATTGATGTCAAAGGTTCTTAATAAAGGTGTTCATGAGGTCATTGAAGAATGTAACTATAAGAAAGAATATTGAGTAGTGTTGCAGTAATTTTGGGAGTGTAAAACATGATTGGTATATGTTCTTATGACTGTGTGAGTGATGTGAAGGTCTACATGGAAGGTCCTTGTTGTCAAAGTTTCAAGTGCTTAAGAAGCCTACTAATGGCATGTAAAGTCCTAGTGAGAAAGTCTAAGCATGGTGGCTTGGTCAAATGGATTTATAGAGGCTCATGAGGCTATAGAGGTTTTTTGAGCATGTATGTAAAGCATTGGAGCATTCATAAGAGTCTCAAGGTGAGCCTATAGGGGTAGGACTTATAGATCAAGTCTACAACTAGACCATTTCTAGACTCCACTTGGACTAATGAGGCATCATGATCTATTTTTGAGGCATATGAAGTATGTATGGAATTTTATATGCATGAGATAGGTTGATTGAGTATGTAATAAAAGTGGAGAGCACATGGAAATATGAATGGAGGTTATTTTCAAGGCATCATATGATTTACAGGTCAAGGTCTAAACAAGCAAAAAGAGATTATGGACTAATGGGGTATGAGGTTTTATTTCCAAGGAAATTATGGATAGGTAAGTGTTGCCATATGTATTATATATTTTTTCAATCATTTTCACAATGTTTAAGGTCATGGTTTTTAATTAAAAAAACATGAAAAGTTGTTTTGAGGTCTCTCAAGTACACAAAAGGAAAGCATACAAAATTGAGAAGGAATTTCAAGTGTTCATTTGCACATGTAACCTCTGCATGGGAACCTACACTATTAAAGAGAGATGGGGAGAGTCCTATAAAATATCTCTAGGCTTTAGTTTTGTAAATGAGGGCTAGTCCTTTTTGAACAATCTTTAACACCAAAAATAGTGTTAACCCCTTTGAAAACCTTAACAATGATCTGATGTGAAATATATTATTCAAAAGAGCATAGAATGGTATAAAATGACTATAAAAACTATTGGATAATGCATTAAAATCTTCTAGGCACCTCTAAGTGTGATTAAGTTGTCAGGTGTGTGAATAAACCCTATGTGAAAGTGCTAGTTTCTTGGATATTTTCTATAGCAATCAAAGTTGACCAAGTCAAAGTATGAAAATAATTGGATGGATAAGGATGATAATTTTATTTGATGTCCATGGTTTTTGTTTGATAGGTTATAGATCTCAGGTATGTTAAATTGGTCATCCAAGTTAGCTAGTCACTAATAGGCCTAATGGTGAAAACATTGAAAAACCCAGGCAACAATGAAAAGATGATTAGGAATGTGTTGTCATAAAATAGTGATGAATCCACATGCATGGAGATATTTTTTAGGACTTATAATACATTTTTATTTTTTTATATAAGTTTTTTAGGTCAGTGATTATATTGAAAATTTTATTCCCAAGTTGACCTATCTAGTACAAATGAGATGTAAGGTCATGAGACTGGTCTGCAAGACCAATATTAGCCATTTGAAAATGTTATATTTATTATCTATTAATTTTATAATTATATAATAATATCATATAAATTCATTATAAGACTCTAAAATTGGTGATACAGGTGTTGAAGGTTATTGTCACCATGACTAGTCTTTGATGAAAACTAGCAGTTCTGAGTGAGCAAGTTGCATGAGTATTTTTAAGTCCTTTTTCCATGTATATTGAATTATAATTATATTTATTAATTTTTTTAGTTATTTTAGGTTTATTTTATATTTTTTATTATCATATTTTTGTGGCCAAACTTTTTTTTATCTTCAATTGTTCAAGACATACCTTTCTCTATGTGTGAAGGCGTAATGTAAATAATACTAATAGCATGCTTCAAGTGGTGATTGGAGATAAAATGTGTCATGGAAATAAGATTAGATTATTATGGGTATATTTTAGTGACATTAATTTTATATTCCATCTATTAAGTTTCAAATTGCTCCAAATAAGATCAAAAGGTAACGTGTACTAATGAAGGCCTAATTGAATTAGGTCTCCTTAAGGCCTAAAGAAGGATTCGGTCCATTTGAGCTATGGATGACCTATTTTAATGTTTTTTTCATGTATTAAATGTGTTATAATACATATTAAAATTATAATCCAAGTTTTTAAGTGTGTATGGCCATCCAAGAGGTGTATGAGTAAGAGCCTAGTATAAGAAAAAGACCTAATAAGCCTAATTGTCTAGTTAGTTAATGAGTGAGTGAAATCAAAGAGTATAACACTTTGAAGAGATGAATGAGGTCTTATATACAATAAAAATAGTGTATATAAACTATCATTAATATCTAACATGGGTACCATATATCAATATCAAGGTCATATGACCTAATATGTCTTGAAGAGATATAGATGAGCAAAGAAGCCTAGAATGTAGTTTGAGAGGGATAGAAGAGAGAAGAACTGAAGAAGGTGATCATTATTTGTTGTATGAGAAAGAAAGTGTTATAAATGTGATCAAAGGTTTTAGTTGATTGAGTTAGTTGTGAGTCATCTAGGGGGTTGGTTCCTCCTTATAAGTTGGTGCTTACTAAAGCCTAGTTAGGTTGGTGCTTAGCTAGTTGGGTTTGGTGCTCCATGTGGAGTTGGTACTTCCCTAAATTGTGATATTTTTTCTTATAATAATTTAGTCCATTTTCAAGGATCATTGAATTTTATTCCCATTGAGGGTTCTCATTTATATGTGTATTTTATTATGTTATGCTCATGTGAATGACTCTTTATGAATTGCTATATATTTGTATTGCTTTGATGTTCCAAGGAATGTTAAAGTACATGTGAAAGAAATTTTTAAGAGACTAATTCACCCCCCCCCCCCGCTCTTAGTCATTATGCTTCCAAAAATTATGTGGAATACTTAACCTAACTTGAATAGTGTATGTTATATGTCTCCCAAGCTATACTATCCTCATTTATTACATCTATGATCCTCTGATTCTTTAGTACATTATGGTACCATTACTTATTTCCTAGGTTCATGTTCCATCTATAATCCAATGTTTTTCCATAGTCCTCATACAAATTGGTATAGCTATGGGATTAATCATGTTAAGTTATCATATTAATAACATTTTATAATTCTCATGTTGATACTTCTCAACCATGTGATTAATGCAAAAATATATGTATATCCCTATATAAAAGGAAAATCATGCAATGGTTTGATGAACAAGACACACCTCTTCTTTCTACTACCATGATGTAACTTATTAGTATACATGTGTGTCTGTAAAATTATTATTTCTCTCCATATAGGATAAACCTAATTTAAAATCATGTTATAAACCTCATAGGTGTATCCATTCTCATATATTACTTATGATCCATATTATCCTTTTCGCCCATGTATGTTTTTTAGTATCACCTCATCTCTTTTGAATATAATTGTAAATATGTGTCAAACACCCTCTACAATAAACATTATAAAAATAAAATTACATTTTTCATTGTTACACTACTCATCCAAAGCATTGAGGTTATTACAAGAAAAAAAACATTATGAGAAGATGTACTACATGGACAAGTCTAATTTCAATAAGGTGTGCCTGATCTACATCTTAAAATCATTGTTATTGTATCCTATTCAAAACTAACCTATGAAGTATTTCCCACATGTGAATATAATCTTTCATCACATTAAAAATGATATAATATTAATGTTTTTATGTAAAAATGAATGATTTTAGATTAAATATATGCAACAAGTAATAATGAAATAAAATATTTGTTGTTTGACAAGGATCATAAAGTCCTTATAAATATCATACAAACTTACACAATACTATATAGATCAATATATATGAAATAATTCTTCCCTCATGTAGGTCTAGCTGTTAGTAAATAATTATAAAGTTTCAAAAAAACCACTACCAAAATGATTTACCAACCTTAAATCTTGTTTCGATATAGTATCATCTCTTACAAGATCAAGTATTTCTACCACAAACCCTTTATGGGTTATTATGGTATTCTAACTCAAAGTCTATTAGTAAAAAATAAAATGGAAGAATGAGGTGTGTCTAATTTCACCATCATTTTATATATTATAGAGAAAACCCTAAAATATCATTTCATTTAACTTAATTTTATGTATATGCTAGCCATTGTTGTTTAATTTCAATAATATAGTTTACATAATTAGTCCATATATGTTTTCATTATTGCATTTATATTTATAAAATTTCATCTTTTATTGAGATCCAAATATTGTTATGTTTTATGGGATCCAATAATATGTCAAGGGAAATGTTTATTCAAAAAAAATTTATTGATCATTTTCATTAGTATATGTAGTATTCAAAAAAATTATGAGATTGAAGGTTCATTACAAGACATCCCTAGGTTTATAAATTCAATCCCAAAATTCCTATTGAAAATCTGATTTATATTGAAGGCATGGAGTCCCATTTATTGATGACATGTAGGATTTTGACTCTGCCTTACCTAGTTTTGACTTCAACTTACTTAGTTGTATATTTGGATGGTATAATGCACGCATAAACTTCCAATACATACTTGATGAAAAGGAGGTATTTTTTTGAAACTAATTATTTCTCACCTACGTTTATGTAGGATTTTAGTTTTTTCTTTCCAAGACTTATCATTTTCAATCTCAAAGAATTAGATCAATAATATCATTTTTAGTATCATTTATATGTTTTAATTTGAAGTGTTTGACTATACTACCTACTTTGTGTCCAAGTTCACACCTCAAAGTGGGGTGATAAATAGTATATTAAAAAGGGCCATGGCCTTTATTTTATGTCAAATTATGTTTATTTTGAATATTTATCTATGTATAGATAAGTTGATCTAGATAATGTGATATTGGTAATTAATTGACTTCTAAACCCCCCCCTAATCTTCATATCTATATATAATATCCATCAAATATTTTTCAGTAACATCATGTGAAGACTATACTATATCCAGTATTGATAACATTTTTTATCATCTTTTTAATGGATGGGTGCATCTACCCCTTTCTATATTTTAATTATAAATGATAAAATTAGCACACATAAATATTTATAAATTTAAATTTAAATTCACCTATAATATAAAAATATCATGATCTATTTTCTCACATAATCACTATTGATCAGACATCTAGCATTGAACATAATTTTTTAAATGATAGTTATATTTTGTGATTTTAAGATTCAATGTAATTTCATTACTATAATATATGATTTATGAATATTAAAGGGCTAGTCAATGGACATTAGCCACCCAAACTCTAATGCATTATAATGATATATTGTATCAAAAATCTATGCCAAAGATTTGTATATATTATGTACATAGACCTTACAATGGATGAATTGATAACATGAAAGAAAAGAGCATAACTAGATGAATGCACCCAAAAAGTTAAAAGTTAATTTTAAACATTATTCAAGTATTAAAGTTTGTACTATAAAAATGAACCAAGGAGGAACTGTATGATCCTAACAACCATTATCAATAATATTCAAAATTTAGTGTGATAGTCATCATAAATCCACTTATGTGTTTCTAAGTTCAGATTTATACATGTATTTTTCAACACTCTACAAAAAATGTCATTTCATTTAAATCAATTCTTGTACCTAATTTTGTCAATTTGGATAGAACACACATAGAATTGAATTTGGTAGTTTACCCAAATCTCAGCACTCAAAATTTGTACATTTTAGCATGTAACATGTCTCGTGGGGATTTCAACACAAGTATCTATTATGAAAGCCTTGATGGTTTACCACTTAAACTCATCCCACTTGACCTTAAATATTTTTATATATTATTATTCTATTAAAAATGAATTATTATTACATTAAACATGTTTTATGGATGTTTAATTAAATGTAATTCATTTAATTAAACTAGTATATAGATGCACAATTTATACCCTCAGCAATTGGAAGGATAGACAATAGTTATAACTAAAACTAAAAATACAAAAAATATATAACGAGTTAACTCTCATGTATGAGAGA
This sequence comes from Torreya grandis, assembly GCA_037957365.1. Taxonomy (NCBI): domain Eukaryota; kingdom Viridiplantae; phylum Streptophyta; class Pinopsida; order Cupressales; family Taxaceae; genus Torreya; species Torreya grandis. Next base: position 1,707,808 of record JARHVA010003257.1, read on the forward strand.
TGATAAAAACCATATATCATATCACAATTGGGCATGATACATACATCTTTTTATACATGTGTAGTTTAATTAGTGATTTCCATAGAGGTGTAAATTACATTGGGAGGCATGTGAATTTATGTTTTGGAAAAGTGGCAGGTTTTTATGAAAATGAGAGTAACTTGATTTAATATTATGAATAAATAAAATAAATTGTATTAAATTAAAATAATTTACATTTTTTGTAATGAAATAAAAAGAGGTTTCACATAAATTCATGTTTCCTCTTATTTTTTAGGTTGTACATATTTTCGATCCTTAATTCTTGCCTATAGTGATCAAATGTAAATGTAGGGGAGATATGGATGTCATAAAACAATCACACCACTTAAATATTGTGAATTTCAAGCCTCAATGATGTAGGTTCTTAATATAAATTTTCCCTTATTTTTAATCAATCCATGTGCTTGATGTATGGTCAATTCTGATGCCATTTTAAGTTGCATATGCCAATGATTACACATATAACATGAGGAATTGGAATATGTTTTATTTTTATAATATCTCATGGGAAACCATATTATTTTATGAAGGAAACAACAACATACATGGGTAAATCATGTGGTTTTTAAACTAGATTATATACAATCTAAATAAATATTATGATGGTTCCATTAACTAACCTAGCTTTAACCCACATATTAGATGTCAACATAATCTTTTGTCCTTTACACAAAAGCAAAATTATATCTAGTTGAGTGTCATTTAAATTAGGTGTGACTTATTATTTTCTATATTCTACTTTTCTTATTAACATTAGAATGTTTAAAAATTATAGCATTTAATTATTCTACAATGTAGATAATTTTTTAGTCATATAAAAATATGTTGAGATTTTAAAGTATTATTTTTATTCTAGAGGCACAAATGACTATGTTATTGAAATGATAATATTCCAATTTTATTAGGTTTTCATTTTATTTTTTTTGGTTAATAAATTTTTGAACACTAGTTGTCATGTGGTGCACCCTTGCTGATGAAAATTATGTCTATTGTTATAAATATGTAAAAAAAATTCCACAATGTGTGAAAAAATAAACTCACTAACATGGGTATTTAAGTTATGGTGGGAAGCTTACTTGGGTCAACAAAATTATATTTGAGAAACCACCAAAATATTTGTTGTTATATTAAAGGAATTCCTCATGCAATTGGCTATTTATATTACTAAGCATTTTTAGACCTATGAAGATTAGTTAATTAATCAGAATGTACTAAATGTATCATATTTTTTCTTTAAATTTTCTATCACTTGTCATTATAGTAATCTCATTTCTTAGATAGGAACTTGAAGGTCTTAGTGTATAGTTGAAGTGTTTATGTTGAATGTTGTTACACTAATTGGATCAAGGAGAAGTAGGGGAGAACTATTTCTATTTGTGAACCCATTTTTCCATGTTTGATGCTTCCAATCAAGTAACATTTCCTTGTAACTATTGTTCCTTAAAAATCATCTTGAGTGGTGGAGCTTGTGACTTTTTGTGGGCATGGTCTATAACAATTCTAAAGGATTTTTATTGTTTATCTAAAAACTCATTTGAAAAAAGTTTATTTGATAACTTATCATCATCATAATGATTTTTTTAACCTATGAATTGGGTAAGTGAAAAAATTTTGGGGACAAAAAGGGGCCTACCCATGGAGATGATTTTCCTAAAATTTTAGAAATTTGAAATTTTGTAGATAATTTGAGATATCTACACTCTAAATTTTAAGATGGTGTAAGAACATGAAATGTAAAATTTTGAGTCTAGTTTCAATAACACTATTTTTTTAAAAATGGTTAAGTATAATTAGGTCAAAATTCTAAAATGTGAAGAGGAACTCCTATTTTTCTTAAGAAAATAGGGTAGATAGATGATTGTGCAGTGCACCATTTTTTGAATAACATTTAATATTGTTTGAAACCCTTTGGTGAACATTTATATAAGATATTCTAGTTTGTGACCTATATTTTTTTATATGTTTTCAATCAATACTTTTTTAATGAATTTTGTAAGTAAATAGATCCTAAAAACTGATAAAAAATGGATAACCGCTCATGTGGTTGCTTAACTACCTCAAAAAAAATTAAAATTAGTTTTTTTTTTTAATGTGTGTAGAATTGGGCCTATTTTGTGACCATATAACTTGTTATTCACTTGTATCAACAAAAAAAAAATTAAATGAACAGGTATAGGTATGTATGTTTACGACATGTAGTGGCCTAGAAATGGTATAGTTAGAAATCAAACTATAGTTTGAAACCTAAATTAGTCCAAAAATTATAAAAATCATATTTTTGGAAAGAGGAGATCATGATCATCATGATGGTATCAAATTTTTCAATTTTATTTTTGAATTTCATAGTGTATTTGGTGATCAAAGTTTAATTGTTTTGTTTTTTATCAATACTCTCAGACTTGATAGTAGATTGATAGGTTGAAGCCTTTGGCTTAGGAATCCAAGACATTCTCAAGAAAAAAGTCTTGCTTTTTAAATTCAAATTCAAATAGTGTTATCATGTTAAAATTTGATTATGTTACTTAATAAGGTGATCACGTTATTAATGCTCTCACATTATATATTTATAACACCCAAAAAAGCAAGTTTGCTCTTGAGCTCAAATTTTATATATTTTCTTATATGTTATTGAGATTCATAATAGTGGTGTTGTTTCATGTGATATGATAAATGTCTCTAACCATGGATAGTGAATTAAGGTGTCACGGTATCACATTAGACATCAAAAATTTTACAAACATTTTAATATGTTAACTTGACTACTTATAATTACTTGGTTTTAAGGTGTAACTCATTATACATTTTATGATACAACTGAATTTATGACAAGATGTCATAAAATACATTTTTTAAACCTATGGCCAAAAATTAACCTTTTGAGTACGAATATATTTGTGTATCTAAAATAAATTGGGGTTATTTTGAGTCCCTTCAACCTAATTAGGTGACTATAAAATATGATCTTTGGGGGTTGATCAGAGCCAATTTCATTATCTTGATTGAATTAAAGAAACATTATTTATTTATATGTAATTTTTACATGTATAGAATGTGGTTTTGAGCTCAATAAACTTGAAGTAATCATCTAATGAATGTAAATGTTGATTAATTCAATTGTGGAAGTAATTAGGGTCAAACTGAGCCATATTAACCTATTTTAAATAGTATATGATGTGATTTGGATTTAAATTAACCCTAATGTCATGTCATATATAATTAAATAGAGAGTTGATTCATTTAATTGAGGAGGCATTTGAGGCTAATTTTAATCCTTTCAAGAGCAAGATATGATTTGGGGCAAAATTAAGTTTGATTATATCATGAATTAATCCAATTAGTCAGTTTGTATAATTTGGGGCATGATTTGGGAAAAATTGATACCTTATACCAAATTTATGGCTCATTTGATTGTATAATGTATGCAACATGTATGGATTAACTAACCTTAATTTTATCAAAAATTAAAACATGAAGGCAATTATCATAAATAGGTGAACAAGCAACTCAAATTTTATTTAATTACCTTAGTGATTAGACCCTATATCTAATATATTAAACCCTAAACCTATTTACCTTAAACCCCAAGACATAAGCCCTAAACCCCAAACCCTTAAAATTATAGACCTTAAACGCTAAACCAATCAATTTAGCCCTAATTGACATCCTTTATATAGTAATAATTAGGTTCATAAGGATCAACTTGGTCCAAATCACATCTCTAATTATTGTAATTAATTTAATTGGCTCAATCTATGATGATGTGGGGTCTAATTGAGCCCAAAATCACATTCTTTACTCATATATTTAGATTCAAGGATCTCAAAATTGCCCTAATTGCCTTCACAATTGTACTTTATATACCCTAAAACTTATAATCTAAGCCATAATCCCTAAATTTCCTAATACCTAAACTCTAAACAATAAATATAAACTCTTTAAACCCTCAACCAATTATTTTAGACTAAATTAACATCATTTAGACTTAAGAATTAAGTTCATAGGGATTAGTTTGGCCAAAATCACATGACTAATTTAACTCAATATGCACAATGACATGGGTTATAATGACAACCCAAAAACACATTATATAGTCACAAATAGGTCCAAGTGATTTAAATTGTCCTTCATTATCTTTGTGATTGGACCCTGTGTGCCCTAAACCCTAATCCTTATAGGTCTTAAACCCCAATACCTAAACCATAAACCCTATACCTTATATTTTAAACCCTAACTAATTTTTTTAACACTAACTAAAATCATTTAAAGTAATAATTAGATATATACAATACTTAATTTGGCCTGAATTGCATTACTCATTGTCCTAATTGACTAATTGGATCAATTTGTAATGATGTGGGGTCTAATTAAGACCAACAAAATAATGGACCCTATGTAAACCCTAAACCATATATACATTAAACCCTGAGCCCTAAAACCATAAACCATAGACACTATACCCTAAATTATAAACCATAAACTTTCCCTATTTACCAATCGATTTAGCCCCAATTAACATCCTTTATAGTAAGAATTAGGTTCACATGGCACAGAGTGATTAGAACTTTTATACACTCTAAAACCTAAAACATACGCCCTAATACCTAATACTTGAACCCTATAACATAAATTGTAAGCTCTATGCCCTAATTCCCTAATCCTTAATCCCTAAACCATATGCACTAATGCCCTAATCCATAATCCATAATTAGGGTCAAAATGAGCCACAAGAACCTATTTTAAATCATATGAGATGGGATTTGGAGTTAAATTAACCCTAATGTCATGTCATATATAATTAACCATTTAAAGAGTTAATTGATTTAATCAAGGATAAATTTGAGGACAATTTGAACCCCTTGAAAAGTAAGATGTGATTTGGGGTAAAAATAAGTATGATTCTATCATGAATTGATCTTATTAGTCAATTTGTGAAATTAGGGGAGTGATTTTGGTAAAATTGAGTCCTTAAACCAAATTTATGGCTTAATCAATTATATAATGTATACAACATGTATGCCTTAACTGACCCTACTTTTATCAAAAATGCAAACATGAAGGTAATTATCACAAATAGGTGAACAAATAACTCAAATTTTATTTAATTGCCTTAGTAATTTAACCCTATATCCTATACCTTAAAACCTAAATGATGTACCATTTACCTTAAACCCTAAACCATAAGTCTTAAGCCCCAAAACCTTTAAATTGTATACCTTAAACCCTAAACTAATAAATTTAGCCCAATTAAGATCTTTAATAGTAAGAATTAGGTTCACAGGGATCAATTTGGTAAAATCACATAACTCACTAATACAATTGACTTAATTAGCTAAATTTATGATGATGTGGGGAGATAATTGAGCCCAAAATCACATTCTTTACTCATTGATTTAGGTTTAATGAGCTATAATTTTCCCTAATGACCTTCACACTTGTACCTTATAAACCCTAAAAACTATACCCTAAGCCCTAATCCATAAACTCTAAACCATAAATATAAACTCTTTAAACCCTAAACCAATCATATTAGCCCAAATTAATATCATTTAGACTAAGAATTATGTTTATAGGGCTCAGTTTACCCTAAATCACATGACTGATTACCCTATTTGACTAACTCACTGAATGTGCATGATGACATGGGGTATAATGACAACACAAAAACACATTCTATAGTCATAAATAGGTCCAATTGATTCAAATTATCCTTAATTATATTTGTAATTGACCCTATATACCCCAATCCCTAATCCATAAACCCTATGTACCCTATATTTTAAATCTAGCCAATCGGTTTAACACTAATTAACATCATTTAGAGTAATAATTAGGTATATACATTACTTAATTTGGCCTTAATCCTGTTGTTGCTTGTCCTAATTGACTAACTGGCTAAATATATGATGATGTGGAGGCTATTAAGCCTAAAAACATATTGGACCATATGTACACCCTAAACCATATATACATTAAACCCTAAGCCATAAAACCTAAAGTATACCCTAAATTGTAAACCATAATATTTCCATATTTTCTAATCGATTTATCCCCAATTAACATCCTTTTTAGTAACAATTAGATTCACATGGCATATAGTGATTATACCTTATACACACCCTTAAATATAAACCCTAAAACAAAAAATGTAAGCCTAATTCCCTAATCCCTAAACCCTATGAAATAATTCCCTAATCCCTTATCCTTAATCTATATTAAGTATAATTCAATTGTATTATTAAATAACGCGATTCTGTTATTCTTAATATATAAAAAACTCCCTTCTCAAATTCTATATTTAAATCAAATTGAGTATTAATAATAATGTGAGAACTTTAATTCATAACATGATCATGTTATTCTTAATATAGATAAAATCATATTTCAACATCTATTTTTAACCCAAATCGAGAATTCTACCCCCACAAACATTATTTACATACTTCTGCAGGACCTATGCAATCTATGTACTTTTGAGCCCAGCTTTGAAAAGCTATCAATTATCTTTTATCGGTGATGAATCATGTTTAAATAAGAAGAAGATTTTGAGGAATGAATAACAAAACACCAAAGGAATTGAAAGATTTGAGAGAGAAATACAAGATACAAATGCAAAAACATCATGGTAAGTAAGGTACAAACCCTAATCCTGATGAACCGAATGCCATAGATAATGAGCCAATTGACAACAATTAATTAAACAATCATGAAATTGACTATAATGAATAGAATAATGATGAAATAGACCATAATGAAATGAATAATAATGAAATTAACAATAATAAATTAGATAATGTTGGAATTTTACATTCAAAGTTTCATTTTTTTATTTTATTGATGATGAATCTATGTATGATGCTTCAACCCTCATGAATGAAAACAAATAATGATGAAATGAACAATCAATAAATTTTCATGGAAACATATAATGAATAAATAAACAATGAATAAAATGTCATCCCACCTCTAATCAATGAGAGTAATAATGATTTGCAAACACCCTCTCAACAAATTCCACCATTAACAACACCTCCAAGAATTATGCATAGAAAAGACAAGTACATAATTGAAGTAAATGAAAATATTTTAAAATTAATGCATAAAAAAATGTTTGATATCCATTCAATAATAATGTCTCAACAAATTTGGGATAGTTTATTTCATAATTTGGATTATGATAGTCAAAGATGTCAATTATTTATTTTGTTGATAAAATTTATTAAGATGAGACCTATAATGTACATATTAGGATTAAGAACATCTAACATGGATGATGAAAACAATGAAATTGGTAAAAATCTACATGATGCATATCATATTTTAGGCCCAGAATCATGCACCAAGATTGTAATATTGCTCGATGTATACTTACAACTTATGAAGTAAGTGGCCAAACAGGGAAAAATGAATGCTTTCAAAAACAAGTTGAACATTTAATATAAATATAAAAAAACATTAATGAAAGCAATTAAAAGACACGAAAGACTTAATTAACCTAATACCAAAGAGCTATGGTCATTCTCTGGTAGACTTCCATGAAAGGACAAGAGTATAAATGATGCTCTCAAAGAGTTATTTTGGAAATACAATACAAGAGTTTCACCCAATGCAATAGATGTAGTGAAAAGAAGAGTTGGTTCTCGTAACTTTGTAACACATCTACAACATTTATTGGATATGATTCAAACATAATTGTACTCTAAGTTTTTGGAAAAACATATATAAATTTCTATTTTTTAAAGATATTTTGAGATGGCCAAACCTTTTTTTATAAAAATAAATCACACATGCACCACTTGTAGGCAATATGTTGAATTTTCAATGCACTGTGATGTTTTTCACCATATTTATTTTACTTTTCATAGTATTTTTTTTTTAGGAGTGTGGTATTGAATTTCCACAAGAATTATGTAGGGAATTTATTCCAACTATTTTTTACAAAAGACTAGATGGATAATTATTTTATAATAAATCATGTTTAGATGGAAATTACAACATTTGTGGTGGATTGCTAAAATTAAAAAATTATATCCATGAGAAGAGTACAAGTGCAATTGGATAGGAATTAGTTGGTTTAATCAAATATAAATTAGTGACTTATCAAGTAAAATATGGAAAATAATTTAAACAATGTGAGACTGTTATAAAAATGATACCCGTTTCCAAAATTTTGGTCAAATTTAGGGAAAAAATTATTTATGAATATGCAAGGCACACATATATGGCTAGATGGTTAGATGAACATTTTAAAATAATTAAGGATACATTCCCACTTGGTTCAATTGTTTTAGTAATTGAATTTTCTAAAAATTACTGAATTTAAACCCAAAATAGAAGTTCAATCATAGTCTTACAACTCAACACAAGTTTCCATATTCGTGCATATAGCATTCATGCATGCACTTGATAGTATAGATTAGTAATGGAAAATATTAAGGGAGTACCATTTATATATTGGTGATGACTGATAACATTGTTTAGATTATTTGCAAGGTTATTTGAAAAAGTTTTATGAACAATGAAGTTAAAGGAGAATTACTTTCAATCAACATTACATTTGGTCAGACAATTTTACATCACAATTCAAAAATGCATAGATGTTTTATTGGTTGAGAAGGATGCATGTTACCACTGGTGTAGAACACATTTGGTGTTTCACTGAGGTTGTCCATGGAAAATTGGAGCATGATAGTGCTAGAGCATTTTTAAAAATAACTATTTTAAGGAAGGACATGAAATTTTAAGAGAGTGTTGATTTGACAAATACAAAAACCATGGTTGAATGATGTAATGAGAACATGTGTCATGGTGCTCAACCAAATTCTACTATTATAGACATTTATGGTTAATGGAGGAATAAAAATTAGAAAATTATGAGGATTTTATGACTCTAATGGGTTTAAGTGAGCTCCACTCATTTTGTAGCTCAAATGTAAGTTCTTGGATTGTTTATATGAGACACTTGGCATGTTTTTGTTCTACATGCATGGACTTTATTTATAATGAGTGTGAGTCAAATAGTGGGTAGATGATTAGAGTTATAAACATCTAATTCCAATCAACACATATCATGTTTCAATAGCATTAAAACTTATAAATATGACAGTATCACATGACTTTGACCATGTATCTAATCTAGTGCAACTAGGTAGAATATTTTTCATTATGTACAATTTATTCTCGTTATATATCTTCATAGTGTCACTAAAAATGCTTTATTGTGATACATGGCATATTTTTTTAATTATTACAGATGAGGAAAATGAAGAGGGCATAGATTAATACTTGTGTCAGTGTGTAGAGAAAAAGAAAAAAATGACTTCCGTAGTTATAGATGGAAAAACATTGACTATCCTAATGGGTCAGTCATAGTCAATAAAACTTGGTTTCGATGATATCTTATTAAAAAGTTAGATCAATAGTTGTTTTAAGAGTTTAAAATGCACAGGAAGATACTAAACTATTCAAATTTTATTATTGAAATGAATATTCAATTATTAAAATATCATGGGAGGCCATTAAACATGAAACTATGAAAAGTTCAAAAGTCAAACCATGAAGTTATTCTTGATATCGTCAAGGTTATAGAATATCCTAGTGGTTTGTTGGATTGAAATACATACGTATGTTGACTTTTTAGATATATACGTAATTAATTTTACTAAATGTATTTTATTTTCTAGGTAATACATATGAATTTCTTTTTAATTGCTTACTAACATTTTTTTGTAAGTTAGTGGTGCAAGATAAGATTCCACCTTCACATGGTTGTCATTAGTAAATAATTTCATATTTTTGAATCTAAAATAAGCTTTCTAAAATTACTTAGCATTTGTCCTTGAAATGAGTTTGCCTTGAATGAAGGCATAAAAGGAGCATCATTTCAATTTGAAGTGTTTGATGTGGTCAAATGCCTTCATGAGTTGACCTATATTCAGAGATGGTGTTCTCTTTGATTCTATTTTGATCTTAACTCACCATTTCCTTTCCTTCAATTCTTCACTTATTCTTCAACCAATTTTTTTTCAAATCCCATGAATTAGTTCCATTATTATAGGGTAGTTTGATAGACCTTAAATAATTTTTTGACTCCATCTAATGACCATTTGACTTCTCAAGACATAGGGGTAGCATGTTTGACATTATTGAAATCCTATTTCCTAGGAGACCATTGTATAACTATCTCCCCATTCAACATTTACTCCTTCTTACCTTCATGTAACTAATTGACAACTCTCATGTTGCCACTCTCTCATTGTATTCACTAGCATCTTCATGATATTACATTATTTTCAATGTAGGATCCCCACTTATGTCCATTCCTCCACCTTAAGAGCACAAAGTAAGTGTAGTCATGTTTTTAAGTCTTATTACATCTCAAAATTTGATAAAACCCTCAAATTAGAGACCTCTTTCCTTGAAGAGGAAAACTAACTCCTCTTGATTCTTGACTACACCGATCCCCATCATTAGTGTAGCCAAGGTGGATAGTGTATAGATCAAGATTATCTTTATTATTGAACTTCACATGGTTTTATTTTATTCATGTTTGAACTTAGACTTAAAAAATACATTTTTCTTGTATTAAGAAGGGTGTTCTTGAGGCCAAAATAGATGGTGGGTTTGTCAACCAGGCTTGATGGGAGGCAAAGAACTTAGTCCTAGACATTATCTACCCCCAAATGTGTTTTTAGTGCCAAGTTTTGGTAAAAAATCATTGAAACAAGAGTTATACAACCACAACATAAACTTTAAAAACATTTATTATTAGTGTTTCTGCACTCCTAAATAGTAGTGAAAATGCACTTACAAGTGGATTTGAACATTGTTGTAGAGTGGTCACATGTAATTTGCCTATCCAAATGTGATATAAGTTATATATTCTTAAGTGGATGTCCTGAAGAAATAAATGGTATTTGGAGCTCAAGAAGTTGCATATTCAATGTTAAAAAGTTGCATTTTAGGACTTGTCAAATGAATTACTATCAAAGGTTCCATGTCAGTGATCTAAGGTAATATTAGATGTATTAAATAGGTAGTGAAGGGATTTGATGGTTATAAAAATAAATTATAGGTTTTTTTTTATGCATGTTAGAACTCTGGGTAAAAAACTACAATTTTCTTGTATTGGGAAAGGCATTCTTGAGGCCAAAATGGGTGGTGGGTTTATCATTCAAGCCTGATGGGAGGATAATAACCTATTATTAGATATTATATCCCCCCAAAAACATGTTTATAATAATAATTTTTGCTCAATATGAGGTCTTTGCATATTGACACTTTACTTGGAACTAATATTTTCTGCTTGCACTTATTGTTAATCTTTGTATGGTTGAATGGAAATTAACTATTTTTTAAAGTAGATTCAATATTCTAGTTGAAAGTATCTATAAAATTTTTAAATTAAAAAAACTTAATCAAACTATTTTCATAGGACTATAGTAAACTATATCTCCATTATCTCTATTCTTCAAGCCACCTTTACTTGAGTGTAAAACTACCCCTCTATCTGCCTACAACCACTCAATCCTCCACAAAATTTTCCATATTATTGATCCATCTATCCATATTTATTGAAGATCCTACCTATTATAATGATTCATACTACTTACCAAACTATCCTAAACCACACACCGCCATGTAACTCTTTCTCTATCTATTTTCTCACCCATTTTTGCATGAAAGTGTACTTTAAGTGTTCAAGGTGATTTGGAGGCTAGAATAGGTTTGTGATATTATCAAAGATTAGTTTTAGGATGACTAAAACCCTTAAGGTACAGGCTTAAAACTTAATATAACTATTAATGGGTGTTGACTTGGGTCTATAGACATCAATGGGGAGTTGAATTACATTAGGAGTGAGGTGTTGAAGGTGCTGAAGGAGTGAGGTGTTGAAGGGTCAAAAACTAGTCTCAAGAATGTGAATTAGGCCTATTATGCCAAAATATCCCTTGAAGGTAAACATTTAAATAAAGTGTAAAGGAGTGTGGAGGCCTTTGAAATTATATTGTGTGGGTCGAATGAAGGTTGGATAGGTGATATAAGAGCTAGAGGAAGTTCTCTTTAAAGAATTAAAGAAGAAAAAGGAATCTATACATAGCCAAACCTAGGGAATGCATAGTGAGAGAGTGTGAAGAGTGAATGATAAAAGGTGTGGGTTTGAGGATAGTAAAGGTGATGTAGGAGCATCAACAAATACATGTAGAATATATATTGACAATAATCTTAGGTAATTATTAAGACCTATAAACTTGGTCAGTTTATTAAGTTTAATTTGAATGAGTAAGAGAGAATCTACGCAAGTGTAGTAAATTAATAAGAATTTTTTACACTCTAAAAAAGTGATAATACACATTCTTAATGATTAATGACTATAAAATACCAACCAAATATCTTGAAAGGACAAAAATATCATTTTTGAAGAGGTTAGAGCATATGTTGTAGATCTATCTTAATGGAGAAGGACTGCGTAAATGATTTATTGTTACACATAATAAATAGTTTTTTATTATTATTTCATGTTTTAAATTATAATATCCTATTATAATATGATTCTAATCCTTTTATATTGACTTCAAGCTTAAATCTTAATTATATTCATGAAAACCTCAAGAATTCTATATTTTTACTATTACAGTCATTTTTAGAGGCTTATTTACATGTGGAAACTATTATTTGAAATCAATTGGAGTATTTTACTAGTTTAAGAGGTTTTTCAATACCAATATATATGTGTTAGATAATAGAAAATTCCAACAAGCTCTGTGAACCATCAATAATTAGCTCTCACCTTGAAGAAATTCTAAGTAAATCTGAAGTAAGGGTTTCATGAGTAAAAGACCTCTAAAGCTCAAATGATTGAAAAATAAGGTCTTGAAATTTGTGACAATCTAGGTAATGGATCTTATAAATTATTACAAGTATCATTAGTTTGACAAGAGGTTTTAAATTTTAGTTAAAGAGGATTATTTTTCTATACACCAGTATAAGACTATTTTTGAAAAAGTTGTTCATAAGGTAAGATGAGTTTTTGGTTGATTTGAGTTATATAAAAATGGGTAAGGGTTTTAACATATTATAATTGATTAAAAAAAACTATAAATATAAAATTTAATAAATACAAACTTTATTTTGAGAAATTGACCTATTAGAGCGACAACTAGGTCTATATACGTAGAAACTTAAAAAGATAGAATTTGAGAATGAAAGCTCAATCTCTTAGAGACCTATAGTTAGTTGATTTATTGTAATTTTATAAACCTACATAAATAATTGAGATTTATTAATACCTATCCAAAATGTCTTAAATAATAATTATTCAAAGGAAGGAGAGCAAATCTAAGAGATTGGTGACTAGTTAAGAGCAAACCTAATAAGTAATTGACTAGTTCAAAAGAAGATTGTTTGAGAGTTGATTCTAAATAGAGTTGAGAAAAAGAGTGGATAAGTGAGGTTGTAATTATTCATTATCTTAGAGCATATGAATAGGGCTTTAATAGCCTTCATAAAAATGGAAGAGCAAATTATGCATTAGGTGATATTAGATGATGATAAAGGGTTTTGGACAAAGATGGATCATTGTATCATGGGTGAATATTATATTTCAATTAATTAAGTTTTATTTTTATCAAACTAAAGATATTATAATCAAGGTCAAACAAAAGTTCATCTTTGCATTATACAAGTATGAACATGATTGGGTATAGGCTTTAAGTGAAACTGAATTACATGCTAATGATCAATTGAAAAGTTCTAAATGGGTGATGATAAATGAAAAATACATAAGAGTGTCATCAATCATTCTCACTACACATAATAAAATAAAAACTTTAATTTAAAAAATATGGGAGATCAAATATTTATAGCATTGAAAAGAATAATTTTTTAATCCTCATTTATTTACAACATTAAATACAATATTTGATAGATAATACTTTGGAAGATCAAAAAAACATTATAAGATAAAATTTTAAATTAAAACTATTAGATATATTAACATAATTCAGATGAAAACTCCAAAAAAATCATATAGGCACATATACAATGTCAACAATACATTGATTTCCATGATATGCATACAAAAAATTATAACATCTACCAACATAGTATCTAATGTTATGTGAATTTCATATACGTATATACACCAAAAATTCATACAATTCCATATAGGCATACAAGAAAACACATCTCATGTAAGACATCATAATCATTAAATAGCCTCTCTCTCTTTGCCTTCCTTGAATAATACTCTCCCTGGGATACCCTACTGGTAGATGGAGATCCCTCTGATTCCTTGGATTGATCCAAGGTCTGATTGTGGGTCCTATGCTCATAACTCACTTGCATCTAAATCTATTTAAATATAATTATTATTAAAAAAATAACATCAAATACATTAAACCACTATTAAGAAATTAATTCTAAACTATATTAAAAAGTCATTTAAACATGCACTTAATAAAATCTCATGATACTACTCAATTTATTTTTGATGATCAAACAAGCCAGTGGTAGACTTAGTTATTTGAAATAGGGAAGAAACATGAGAAGTCTCCCTACTAATCATATGACTAGGACTATTAGATGTCATGGGACAACCTTGTATACACAATACATTCACATAAGTTATATTTTCCTCAAGTATGTAGTAAAATTATTAAAAGAAGTCTATTTTTACAATTCAAAATTATAAGTTAATATATACCTCTACCAGTGCCTATGTGGATGACATTGTAACAAAAATGCCTATGTCTGTCTTAGCTTAGAGTGATGGAGGAGTGTCTACTTAAGCCATCAACTAAATGTAAACAAGGTCTCACTTTTGTATAAAGTATCAAAGATATATATGGAATTTTTTTCTCCTTTATTAAACCTATATTGTATTTAATAACACTACACTTGAATTTTGAGATCCTTGATAGATAAATTTAAATTAAACTTAAAAGTAAAATATTTATAGACGAAATGTACATAAAGCATAAAATTATCTCAAAATTTTACCTCTGTATAAGTAAAATGTGTCATCCTAACATATACAAATGTGGTAGTGTATGGGCCAATAGCTGGATTTGAAAATGTAAATAATGGTTGCGTAAAATCAAATGTTATAAATGTTGATTGTGGATGAAGGCACTATCACCTCCTAGGACATAAAATTGACATATATTATTCAATTTATTTATAAATTAATTTTTAGCTAAATTAAATTTATAATTATAACTTAAAATTAACATGACATTTATATAAAATATACCTACATATGTGTAGTGGCTAATGTCTACACACCCAATGTGCAAACCAAAAAATCATTACTCATAAGTATATTATCCAATCCATCTAAACCACCAGTACCATCATCATTATAAGGTCTAGTGCATATAGCTACATAAAATCTACAAGGATGGGGTCAGGTATGCACACTAGGTGGTGTATCTCTTGCATCAATCTATGAGAACCTACTCTTATGCTAAATGAGTGTATCAATGAGTGAACTAAGTACATGCAGAGTTTCAATCTTCATGATCAACTAAACTATAGAGGGGATCTCAAGTTCAAGTGGATTTTGGATATAAATCCTTTTAGGCTGATTAGGTGCATGATGTGTACTTAGTTGATCCTATGAAGAGCCTTTCCCTTAACCCTAAAACATACTAAAATCAAAATAGTTTAGAATCTCATTTAGGAAAAAATCACAATAGAGTTTCCTAAAAAATAAAATGGGACCTCATGGTTGTTACATGGTGGATAATCAAATACCATCCACCATCAGTCCCAAAAATTGGTTATGATTAAACTGTGTTTGCAGTGATGTCTTGGAAAATGTTTAGTAGTTACTAGAAATAGTGAATTAGTGGATGGGTCAATGAATAATGCACAAATGAAGGTTTTGATATGTCTTTGTTCTTGAACTCATGTGGATAATTTATTAAATTTATATCTCTCTCCACTAAGTAATTTTCCTTTGAGTGTTAAATACCATGTTCATGTACCCTTAATGAGTGTTAATGTGTTTATAAAAGAAAGGAAATTCACATATGCATAAATTAATAATGGTATTCAATTTTAATCTACTATGCCTTGATACACATGTTTGAATATTTGTTTACAACATATAGAGTAAAAAATGCATGACTAAAAACTTTTAGAGGGATATTTTATAGCATGTGGCACATATATTATGCACCTATGCCTTGTTCAACAATAGTTTATGTTAGGAACTTATTATACACAACCATGGTAAGGGTATTTAAATTGTAATTGTAGTTAATATTCTAATTAACACATGGTGGTAGATTTCATATTATATTTTAAATTTTATGAATATTTTTAAATATATTTTAGCATAGTTTAGTGTGAGAAATTGGTTGTAAATAATTTTTTTCTCACCATATTAAAGTTATTATTGCATTGTGGATGTTTAGTCTTTCATTATTATGGGCTACCATGTATTTTTTTTAGCCTTCTTCATTAAT
The DNA here is from genome assembly GCA_037957365.1 of Torreya grandis. Taxonomy (NCBI): domain Eukaryota; kingdom Viridiplantae; phylum Streptophyta; class Pinopsida; order Cupressales; family Taxaceae; genus Torreya; species Torreya grandis. The sequence continues at coordinate 1,724,319 of JARHVA010003257.1, forward strand.
GAATATGTTTGATGTTTCTTCTAATGGCCATTGGGATTTTTATCTACATTTTAGGGTAGTTCCCTTATTTTATAAACATAAATATTAACTACATTTGGTGTGTCACTAAACCCAATTTATGAGTTATCTGTAATCTTTTTCATCATCAACAATTATTTATTTTTTGATTAGAAAGCATGCATTTTCAAGATTGAAATGGTGGATCATTTCATTAATTTTTTAAATGCCATGTTGGTTCCATGTCACTACATGTATATTGAATAATTCCTTGTAAAACTTTACTTGAAAAGAGTTTTCCTAGTCTATTTTGTCCATGTTAGGGATATTTTTTAACCATAGAAATCCATAGATATGTGTAAACAATCTATGTTTCCATTCAGACCAATTTTAAAAAAGTAGACATGAATTACAATTTTCAACGAATATTTTTTGTTTATTGAGACTATTAAAAAAAATTGAATATCAATACTTGTACCATTTTTCTTTCTTATAGAGATGATTTTCTAGAATTTATTCAAGGAAGATTAATTTTTTTTATCCATATATGAAGATGAAAGATAAAGATTTAATATTAAGTTTTTATTTATCCATTAACAAATATTAAATGGGAGGGTTGGACATTCCCTTGGCATGATCATATGTATATCTATCCATTTAGTGTCAGCTGCACTCAAAATCAAGAACAATGTCAAACATCCCCATTGTGTGATCATAATTTTTAATGTGGTTTTTCACTTCAACCAAAATGAACATTTGCCTCTAAGACTATATCCAAAATGCATGAGTAAATATACAATACTGAGATTAATAAAGTATTTTAGGTGTTGAACCGAGTCTAAAATTGTAGATGGTAAGTTTTCCTTGATGGTTCTTTTGTAAATATGACAAATATTTCCTAGCTCTGGTGGTGCATCATTAGGTTCAATAATAAGCAGTGGAATCATGGATGGATACTAAATTGGTTATCTTAGAATCATAATAATTTCCAATCATACTTTTTTAGTCAAAATTTCCTAGTGTGGAGTGTTTGAAACATGGCAACTCATTTTGGAAAAAGGGAATGAAATGTCATAGAAAATAACCTTATGTGTTGTATTCACTGATGGGTGAGCTACTAATATTTTTCCAATATATTATAATTGAGAGGTTTTCACTGGTATTGCCTAGATTAATTCTTATGTTTTAAACCTCTCTTTGTGCATTCAAAATAAATTCTATAAAATATGATGTTTGATGATCATGTGGTTTTTAAAGTGTATTTAATTCTTTATCAAAGTTTGGATTGTTGATTTATAAGTCTATAATCTCCACAAGAATATGGTGAATGTTGGAGGACATAATAGTAGGTTTGTATGGCAATGTACCAAGTTCATTATGATCAATCTAAACATATTTTAAATAACGTTAATTTTATAGTTTGTATTTAATGGCCTATACAACATGAGATCTACTCACAAAACATTCATATGGTTTGTTTTATGAGCCAATTCTTCTCAACACCAAGATATCTATATTTTTAGTTTGGAAACATATGTATGTAACAATAGAAGATATATATTATGGATATTTGATATTTTGACCATTGTATTTATACTACACACCATGTGCATGTGTTACTTAAAATATTGGATAAATATTCTTGCTATGACCCAATATTCAACTTGATTGATGGTAGATAATACTTTAGGTTATATTTGGGTCCATGATATTCAAAAAAAATATTTGATGAAATTTTATCTCTAAAATTCACCTACAATAAGTATGTTTACTATCAAAAATATTTGTTTGAATAACTAGATATAATTCCTTATAAAATAATCATTTATGTGTCAAGGAAAGTTGATCTATCCTTTCAAGAAACCTCTTTTATGTTTGTTTGATAATAGAATCAAAAGGTGTGGCTTATACTAGATTTATATGCATGGAAATGAATTAAATTTCTTTCATTTACTTTTTCCTTTTGTACATTATAATAAAACCAAGCCCTTTTTATTTTTTTATTAATTTTCCATGGCTATATGAAATTGATCATGGAGGAAAAATTAAATGTTAGAATGTAGCAAGCGTTATTTATAGTTTTATATTTTGTATGCAAGAATAATATGTAGTGTGCAAATAAAACTATATGAAAGTTAAGGATAAATTATAAATACATTGCTATTCTTCATATAATTATATTTTGATTTTCTTGGTACATAAGAATGAGATTGTGTCTACATATATTAACACAATTCAATTATGGTGAGAATTGTATAGGATTTTAGGTGTACATGTGAAATTATGGGTAACATTATAAGCATGATAATGAAAAAATAGTATTTCAACATAGTATATTGAATAAAACTATAAAATTTAACAATGTATGTAGTGGAGCACATTCAAGTCATAATTATTTGACATTTCTAAGTACATATATTTACTAAGCTATATAAAATGCATCAACTAAAATTTAAAATTGTGGTGTAGATTCATATTTGTGGATATTCAATATGTTACAATGGATATTTTTATTGTCATTTGATTTAACCTTTTAGGGTTATGGAGTTTAAACCCTAGGTTGTTAAAGGCTTTGAGTATATTAAATTAGGGTAGACATATGTAATAAATACAACCATTAATTTTTAATAGAATTAACTTACTTTTGAATTTATAAAAATAGAAATAAATATGTAAAAAAATATTTGGATAGAAATTAACTGAGATGGGAAATTTGGAGGATGCAAACTAGGATAGGGGTAGATTTGAGTGTCGCAAATAGGATCTAGGAATCAAAACCCTTCCTGGACACTAACTCCCTAATTAGACACTATCACCATATGGTACTAGTATCCTTATTATAGATTTAGTTTCCTTTGTTTATAACTTTTTTTATCCTCTAGGTGAACCAATGTCTGACTCAGCCAAGTTTGTTCCTATGAACACAAGTTCTGATTTCCTATCGGTTACCTATTTTGATAGATATTATATGTAAAACCTAAACCTCGATGTTACTAGGGCATAAATTTTGCACAAGTAAAAAAGTGTGTTGTTAGTGGGGTAGGCTAGACATCCTCAATATCCCATTGTATTGAGAGTTGCCTAAATACCAATACTGAGAGCAGGGATCAATCTTGATGTAGTTCTCCCCACCTAAGTGCTTGTGAAAGTGAAAATGAAGCTAGTATGAATGTTAGATTGATTAATTTGAGTGTGTTTGAGACTGTAAATTTGAGTAATCTAAGCTTAATAATGTTGTAGATGGTTGTATGCAAAATTAAGGTATAATAGGGATTGATAACCTTGATTGCACACAAATTATTCTAAGTTTTTTTATGTAATTTCCATATGATTTATATCTAGTGGATACAGGGATAAAATTTATGTATATATATTGTTCTAGTACCTATTCAGGTATTAAAATAGGTCTAGGCTGACCCTAGGTGGTTCATCATTGGAAAAGATATCCATTAGGGACAAAATGAAGGAAGAGGACAATAATGACCAAGCTAAGACACTAGCGCCATGAGGAACTACTATCATTGCCTACCCATGTGTAGTATTTGCATCTAAAAATATAATTATGTGATGTAACTAAAGATTTGTAACTGTAAATGGAACTGTATATGTCATCTCTATAGCCACTCAGGAACTCTATAATGTAAAATAGCTCTAGGCCACTTGAGAACATTAGGTGACTCTGAGCTACTAAGAAATGCCAACCACTGCAAATGGAGTAAGGCATGAATCTAGTGTGTAACTTAGAACTTGGTGTCTAGTTTGTATAACATAGAAGATGAGATGGAGTTTGTCATTCAATCTAACCAACCAATGCATAAATGAACATAGAGAAATAATGCATTTTGTACATACCCCTAAATTTGATATTTGAGTGTATAGATTTTATAAAGTTGTAATAATATGTAATAAATCATTTGACTTGAAATAGGAATGATCATTTCATGTATGATGCCCTCAATCTAAGAAAACTAGTATGCATCTATGTTAAATTAATCTAAAACTGGTAATCTATAACTGAACCTATGTAAACATAGATTGTAAATGCTATAATTTTCTAACCAATCTAAATTTTTTTGAAACTAAGGATACTAAAAAGTAGATTCATATCTTGGATAGTAGCACTAGTGGTTTTATTGTCCCAATTTGGGTACTAATGTCCATCTATTCTAATTTATATGTAACTAAAACTAATTTCTATGTCACTATTTCCCATTATGTTTCTCTGAAATAGATTTCTATATTTTATGTCTGTGTGCTGAAAACTATACTTTGAGTGAATTTGGATAGCCTAATCTATGTGAAAAACCTATTTTAATGCCCCCTATTTTGAGGGGAATTTTTGAACCTCTGTAAGAACTATCCTTAAAATAAAAAGCTCTAGAAAATGTGTGTTAGCCGTAGTATATATGATATATGCATAATCAATCAATTTAATGTTCATACATGACATCATAATGTAAGGTAGTCTAAGCATAATTTTATAGTGTATGATGTATGTTAGATATAACACTCACAAGGATATAAATATAGATATAATAATGTATATAAATAGCAAATTTGAGTAATAAATGAGTAGCTACTTATAAGGATGGGGCATGATGTCCATTATGACACCCAAGTAGGAAGGGGAGATGCATGAGGTCCTTTGTGGCATCAAAAATTAGAGTGTGTAATAAGCAAGAAGCATCATGGCCATGATGAATACAATAAACCATACACACAAACACATAAGGCACATAAAGTAGGCCAAGGGGCCACAATAAAAGGGACATGTCACTAAATCTGAGAAAGTAAGACATACAAAGACATGTTTATATATCCAAATATGCCCAAAAAAATCAAGTTACCTTAGATCCGCATGAAATTAAATGTTCAAATCTCTACACACATAATTAGTAAGGTGCATAGAAGGACTTGGTCACATGTTTAAAGAATACATACAAAAAAAAAGTGGTGCAGATCCATAGAGCAATGGCATATTCAAATACACTCGAATAGAAGAAGCATAGAGACACAATCAAGTCTAAAATAACAAATCTAGAAATGAAAGTATGCATAAACATGTGGTACAAATATGTATAAGAGCAAAGATGTACATAAGTTGAGTCTAACAATAGTAATAATTAGCAAAAAAATTGAGTAGGTATAGGTTGAATAATATCAAGATATAACAATGATAAATATGTGATGTAGAGTTTATAAATATGTAACCTAGAAGTTGTAACTACATATAGGATGCCCCCAAATGGGTAAATGTATCAAATAAAGAACTTGTGTATCTATATATATGCCCCCAGTGGGTAGATAGTATCAAATATAGATCTATGTAGTGGACCTAGGTCCTTTAAATATCTGTAAACACTCAACAAGAACAAGTAAAGCATGTATGGGTAATAAAAATCAACTGTAGTAATATAACTAGCATACATAGTGTCTATAAAATATAAGAAATGTAAACATGTAAATACATACCATCTGTTGTTTTATATTTTATTATTAAATGTTTGAGTGTTTTTGTGTTTTGGCATATTTTATTATTTTTGTATTTTCTAGATATAAGATATGTACAAGAAGGGAGTAACATACTAACTGATAAGTCTCATGGGAGACTCACTATAAATGTGTCATGTGTCAAATAAAATAATGGTAATCATGTATACTATATGAAAAGGTAAATTTGGTCTCAGCACCTACTATACTAAGTGATATATAGTTGGCACTACATGTGAAGTGGTGTTAGGAATCCATGAAGCTAACTAGGGTACCCTACGAACTATAAGGGTATTAAGGACCCATCTAGTAGAAGATGTTATAGCTGGAATGGGTACCCTATGATGAGAACCCTGGGAACTCGATAACACTGATCTCAAAAAGAAAGGCATAGAGGGAGGTCCTCTAAAATCTTTAATATATCTCTAACATAGTGGTCTCTCTAATAAGGGTCTCTATTGGAGAATATGCATGCATGGTATACTATAGGAGTAAACATCACCTACACTGGAGGCTTAAATAAACTTTATGGTGTAGTGAAGATAAATGTGCTTAGAACTATAATTGGTAGTTGTGGTGTGACTACCTATGGGATAGGTAAAGGATACTCATATGAAATCCCCTCAACTATGAACACCTGATTAACATATATATACTTGAGGCATATATGCATAGTAGATGGAATGTCTCATAGCTACTGTATCCATGTCCCACCCAATAACATGTCAAATGTGCATACACTAGGTAATACTAAGAATCTAGTGGCCATATGTGCTGGTAAAACATGTAGTGGGAATACAATCTCCCAAATGGAGCTTTGAACATGGCAACTGAAACTATGAATAACTTTATAGGTAGGATAAATGTCCTACCTTGAAAAACCCAAATACTATAAAAGTGTGATAGTGTACATATTAATACTTGACCCATTATCAACCATAACACTCTGGATAGGATAATAATCAATGTAGGCTCGTACAAAGAGTGAATATAAATTTGAATCATCATCAACAATCTCCTACTCTAGGAAAGTGATGAGTGGTTTAGCTAGTACATTAGTATGATACACAAAAATGATATTATGTAGGGGGTGTACATTTTTTATAGTAGTGTGATATGATGCCAATAGTGGATATGCCTGATACATATAGTGAACACCTAAATTTCCCTCTACCTTATTAGATGTATGATTTATAAATGGATATAAAAATATTTTCAATGCCTTAGATTTTATTTTTTGAACTTTGGATGCCTCTTTGGGTATACACACATCAATGATGTTGGATTATATTAAATCTTATATCTTATGAGTCAAGTTGATGCATAGGTTTTTAGTATGGCCTCATGCCCTATGATATTCATAGAAGGCATTGTAATCATAGATGTTTATAAGAGGACATGTCATATCAACCTCTTTGATGGAAGGTAGAAATATGACATTGCATTCTAGGAACTAATGTAAAATATGTGCCAATGATTTAATAATCTTGTTAAAAAATCTCCATGGAAGAGTGGATAAAATTAGTCAAAAAAATGGCTCTAAATCTATGTTAACTATGGTGTTTGGATCACTCATTTTTTCGATGGCCCTTACTTTATGTTTAAGATTATTAGAACTCTTAGTAGTTTAATCTGATCTAGTTGCGTACTTTAATTTACCCATAGAGAGAAGCTTGACTTCCCTTTCTTTCACCATGTGGCTTAAATTTGTGAATGTTGGGAACTTCTTAAACATGATACCTTCATGAAATGTTGGTAGTAAACTCTATTTGAATATTTCTTGGATCCCTCTATCTACCATTGGTCTAGTCATCTTTTCTAATATAATTTTATATCACAAGACATATTCTACAATAGGCTCATTGGATTTTTGCTTTAGTTATGCCACTTGAGTATATGAGATCCTATCATTGATGCTAATTGAAAATTATGCTAAAAACATATCTGCCAATGGATTGAATGTGGTGATAAACTGATTTGAAATATCATATAACCACTATAAAGCAAAGTTTTTTAGATTGTGTGGGAATAACTTGGTAAGGAACTAATCATTGGACACATAGTCCAAACATGTGGCATGGAAATAATGTAGATGGTACTTTGGGTCACCCTTACCATCATACAAAGTAATCTTAGGTGCCATGAATCTATATGGAAAAGGAGTTGCCACTATGTGATGTGTCAACGGTGTATGTAAAAGAACATGAGAAGACTAGACAAGGCAAGAAGACAAAGATGCAGGAACTCATTCAGAAGAAAAGATAAAGATAAGAGGAGAAAAAGAAAGAGGAGATTAAAATATTATAATAAAATAAATTGGAAATAAATAGAGAAGGTATAGAGTTGAGCAAGAACTCAAATTTTCCCCACTTGGGGAATATGATGTAGAACATCACTAAAGAATAAAGCATGTAAATATGTTTTAGAGTTTGTTAGTGACCATTGTTGGTCTTGTTTTGGTGTGAGGGGTCTTATAGGGTCCCCTAGGTTTCATTAGAACCATTAATATTCCTTAAAATTATGTGTTTGTAGGCACTTGAAGTTTTTTGCCAAAATCAAGAATTTCAAATTTTGAATCTAGAACTGTGCTTTAGAGTTGTGTTTTGAGTCTTGGGGGAAATTAAAATGTTGGTAGATATTTTTAATGGTCCATTAGGTCTTATAAGATTGTATAGGTTCTATCAACATGAAATTCATGAAGATAACAATGTAAGCCAATCATAGCATATGTGTAACTACCCTCCATATGTGGAGTTGGAAAGAAAGAAGGAGGTGTTGCATGTTTGGCATAACAAAAGGTGAGAAATGATTGTATATTAGGGATAAAATGGTAGGTATCATAGATAAATTTGAAGGAGATATTAGGTAGGTTTGCAAAAAAAGGAGAAAATATCAAGACATGTAAATAAACTTCCCACCTTGTCAAAATTGTGTGTATAGACTATACATATGCTAGAGAGGATTGAATAAAGAGAAGTTTTTGATGAATTATTGTTTAATGTAATGAATATGTGTAACTAAAAGTGAAGTGTTTAAGTGTTATGCATGTTTTTTGTGTTAACTTGATCATTATTCAGATAACTAGGTGATACTTATAGTATAGTCATAAAAGAGAACAATTACGTGTTTACTCAGTCCAAGAATAGGACTAACCAAGTGCTAAGAATATTGGTAAGAATTGGATGAGTTTTTATAGGTGTCTCTAAGAGTGTGGAATATTTATTTAGGTTGTGGAATCTATTTGAAGTATCATATATCCATTTAGTAGTGCAAAAGTCTTACAAAACCTTCACACTCAGTTATATGTGTTTCTAGGAATCTATAAATTTACATGTTATATTTATTTTAAGATTATCCATGAGATATTAATCATTTAATAAGTGTATGAGAGGTGGTTCAAACCTAAAATATACCTTATAACCCATTTGGAGATTCAAGTTCCATTTAGAAGTTTAAAATTTCAATAAGACCATAATACATAGTCTTGAGAGGCACTCATAAGTCTGTATCAATTTATGTTAGAGACATTTAGTGATGGATTAATGAGAAATATATATTGGATTAGGTTAACAAAGTTTGGGTATACTTATTCCAAGTATTGGAAGTCCTTAAAAGTGATCAAAAACTCAAAATTTGCCTTTTTCTTAGCTCTTGGTTTACATAGGCTTGTATTAACCTAGAACTAGGGTTTCAACCTTGAAATTTTTATAAATTATACTTCCACCATAAAAATTTGAAGAAATTTTTGATTCTAATGTTACTTGATACATTCTCAAGGATTTTGGTGTTTTTAAGTTTATACGTGATTGTACATACAATATATAGGTTTGTAGCTTAGATTAAGCGTTAAGAGACCTAATTATCTAAGAGGAGTGTCAATTCAATAGGCTTCTATTGAGAGTGGAGTAATGAAACTTTTCATGAAGTAAGTAAAGGTTAATGGGTATCTAAAAGTTCCCTTAGTTTTATTAAAATCCTTGTAGTTTATTTGTACCTATTAAGTTTGTCTAAAAACATAGCTACTAGAGAAAGAGGTCTATAGAAGTAAAGTGAACATTGGAGAAGAGTGTAAACTTGGGGATTGAGGATTCATATTATATTTCTATGGTAGTAAAAATGGTAAGGTGTAGTGTCATATGAGCCTTTGAATAAAACACAAATAACCCTATATCCTTGTTTTAGGTTGTTAGGCCTATGTGTTTATACCAAAGGATGAACAAGCTTAACCCAATGGAAGAGAATGTTGTTTTGAAACATGATGGATGGGAAGATGATTGTGATGACATAGAGAGAGTAGAGGATGTTTAAGTGGTATTAGGTCTTCAAGATAAAGAGGGACCATAAACATGAAGAAAGTTATTGAGCCTAATGAAGTCAAGAGTGAGGAATGATGTCAAGAAAGCAAAGTATCTACATGACAAGAAGATTATTAGAGATCAGATTTTGATAAAAGATAATCAGAGTTAGTATAATGGAGTTGGTATAGCTGGATAATGTGATCTTCTGTAGGGCAATGTTTGACAAAAAATCCCCATGTCAAGGGTTATTTGCCATGGAGTTTTGATTGATTATAATTTTTTTTATATATTTCAACATTTCATTTGATATTTAGTATATCTTATTATATGTTGTTTAATTGAAGTATAAATTCATTACCTAACTAGAGATAGTTATAATCATATTGTCTCCTTATTATCAATGAGGTCAAAGCCAAACACCTCCCTTGGACCAATGGTATTCGAATAATTATGTAGAATTCCCTTTTTAAGGTTTCTAAGCTCTTTAGTTAAGGTTTTAAATTTTTAGTTATAGTGTTTCACACCATTTTTTTGTGTTTTTTGTTCTCTTTGTCGATCTCGATACTTCATCAATAGAAATAATTTTCCCATATTATAAACTTGATAAATAAACACAGAAGGAAGGTTATTTTTATTTTTTGGTATGATGGTTGCACCATTGATGTGTAACTGATCACTCTTCTTAATGAACTTCATAGGCACAACTTCTCTAAGTCAACATTTGAATTCATACAATTCATTAGCATTGTGTCTATAAAAATGTTAATTGACTTTAATAGATAACCCCATGTTAGTTCATGTACGATAAATCAAAACTAAGCTACATACATTAATGATATTTGGAGGTAATAAATAATAATGTCAAGTTCATTATTATAAAATATAGTCTATGTACCTTATTGATTTTATAAATGTAAATAAAACCTGGTCAAACCAAGGTTAAAATAGCCACACATAAAATAAATTGTATATGTATATCTCTGCTTATCAAAGATATTACCCAAAACATATTTGACTTGTCACGAGTCATCAACATAACTCATTATTTCATACTTAAAATTCAAACTCTTTTATTAAACCTCAATTTTAGAGGTGTAAATGAATCCACTATTTTATTTAGCAATAATGAGATGTTAAATAAATATTTCAACAACTTAACTCTTATGTTTAATATTTTCTTTCTTTTTTCTCCTATAAATTCTTATTTGAAATGTACTTTTATTTCAGTCATATTCACGTATTTTAGTTAATATTAGACAATAAATTATACTTATATTTATATTTTTAAAAATTCAATATATCTATCCATACATTTTAGAAATTAGTTCAAATAAAATTTAGTCAAGTAATGTAATAAATCTAACTAATTTGTAATCAAGACTATTCTAAAATTAATAATAATTTGTTATCAAGACTAATAAGTAGTAGTAGTAGTAGTAGTAGCAGCAGCAGCAGCAGCAGTAGCAGTAGCAGTAGTAGTAGTAGTAGTAGTAGTAATAAATAATAATAATAATAATAATAATAATAATAATAATAATAATAATAATAATAATAATAATAATACACTCAAGACAAACATATATATTTTTTATAATACACTCTACGAGTAATGTGAAGAAGTTCTAGAAAACGTCTTGTCATTTGTATCCAATTGTGAATTTTTGAAATCTCATTTTGTGACCATGTTCATTTATTTAAAGGCTCTAAAACTATTTTTCACTTCTCCCAAATTCTATGCATCTTCGTCACCCTAGAAACTCATCACATACAATCAAAATTAGAGATGTCTCCACAAGGCTCTGTGTGTGTGTGTGTGTGTGTGTGTGTGTGTGTGTGTGTGTGTGTGTGTGTGTGTGTGTGTGTGTGTGTGTGTGTGTGTGTGTGTGTGTGTGTGTGTGTGTGTGTGTGTGTGTGTGTGTGTGTGTGTGTGTGTGTGTGTGTGTGTGTGTGTGTGTGTGCGCGCGCGCGCGTGCGTGTACACCTTCAGTAGGAAATATATAAGCAATATAAGCACATTAGTCTTATGTCCAATAGTAGAATCAAATATCATGTTAATGTTAGGTAATGAAAATTCATACTAAAGACATGTTATGTTAATATCTTAGAAACCAATTTAGACTCTAATGTCACTAGTTGGATTTATAAGGATTAACATATTTTAAATTCATTGATAAGAATTAATTGGTGTAACAAAATTAACATCAAATAAAAATTAGATTTATTCTTGTACTTTATTAAAATGACTTTTAGATTTATTTCCTTAATATTTTGTTTAATAAGTTTAACATCAAGATGAAAAATAAAATTATGTATACTCACATTAGTGAGATACCTTGATTTATCAAGGTATAACTATGCAAAAATATCCACACATTTGGTCAAAACAACATGTATAATTTGTGTTCTTAATTAAAAATTAAGAAATAATTATATTTCAATATCTTAAGACTCCTAAGTATATCAAAATTTAATTATATGTTTAGATATAAAGGTATTCCCATCTACCACATAAGATACAATACAAAAACAAATTAAATCATTAAGTTCTATATCATATTTATTACTTTAGAAAAGATCTTATTCACTAAAATAAACATTGTTATTCAAATAAAAAAGAGAAACCATTATTATTCATATAAAAAAGAGAAACTAGACTATGCCAACATTTAGTCTTAAATGCACATTAGATTCAAAAACATTTTGGTTGAGATTCATCATTGTCAAAATTGTCAACATATAACCATATCTATTTTCCTTCGGTGAAGTCATACTATTAATTTCACTACCAAATACTAATTTCAAAAAAAATCTAGTTGAGATTCATCATTGTCAATGTTGTCAACATATAACCAAATCGATTTTCCTTTGGCAAAGTATTATTACTAATTTATCTGCTAAAAACTATAAATATGTTATCATATTAAATATATTCATGAGGGACATTTTGTAACTCCTCGTGCATATTTAAATATGTCATATTATTATTTTCACTAATTCATTTCCTACCTCAATGAATAATTAGAGTAATTGTCATTTGTGAAAATTAAGTTTTCTCTTAGGAGTTATTTTTCCTTTCTTCTTTTTCACAGTGATTTTGGGCATTCCAAATGTTTGAGGAGTTGTATAGAGATAAAAAAAATATTAAATATATTTATATTAGGAGCATAATCTAATGTATTTATTTGAATAAAACTTATTTTCTTTAATTTATTATTAAACATATGAACTTAATTTTTATGAATATTTTTATTTTATGTTATTTTTTGTTCAATAATTATTCATTTCATTTTATTAAAATTTGAGGTATAAACTTATTTTTAAATTCAACTAATTTTTTGTTTTTTGGAAAATATTTTTTAAAAGATACCACATTCAGGTAAGATTTAAAGAGGTAGGGGTATCTCTTCTACCAAAAAATGTCTAGGGCTTGTAACTAGCCTTGCCCCTTTGACATGCTTAGAGAACATTCTTAACTAAAAGATAAACAGTCATCAAGTCATGCATGTAGTAGTCGTGAAAACTAAAAATACTAAAACCTTTTGAATCATACAAAAACAAGGTAAAAAAAGAACAAACATGATTCTAATCAATAAAAAATTAGAATCTCACTCTAATCTCATAAATATCCATGAAGAGGAAGCCTCTAAATAATTGAAGAAAGACAAATACAAAAACAAACTTCTTAAGTAAGAAACGAAAGACTCAAAAAGACTTTACCAATCTATTATATCACTGTTTAGAGCTAAAAGACATAAGAGATCATTCCTTAGCTAAGCTGGTCACCACAAAGGAAGAAAGCCAAAACCCTTCACCTTTGATTGGTTAAGAGCCTAATTAGAAAGAGTATCCACAACTTTATTGAAACCCCTAGAAGTGTGTGAATAATAAAGCCTATCAAAATTCTTTTGAAGGTATTGAATTTTGTTGAGAATTCTATAGATTATCTAGTCTATGGAGATATTAGATCTAAGATCCAAGAGCAACTTAATCCAAAACATAGAATCAATAACTAATTGAAATTTCTTCCATCTCACCTTCTAGGTATTTTTAAGACCTTGTACAATAGTTTACCCTTCAGTTGAGTTATTGTTAGTAATCCTAACTCTTGTAGAAAAAGGAAAGCAATAGAATTTTCCAACTCTCTACCAAAATTTTACTATTTTGACAAATTATAACAACCTATTATTAGTTTGGATTCTATACTATGTAACAATTTTAGTTTATTTTAATTATAAAATTAAAGGTGCTTAAAGATAATACAAATAAAAATTGGGTATGACATGGCCTGACATATGTTTAATGATTTTTATTTTTTTCAATTATAATGTGAAAATAACATATCTAATTTCATTATCAACCCATTTTTATAATTAATTCTGGTAAACCAAAGCATTTCTATTTATTTAAAAAAATGAATAAAACTTTCGCTATACATATTCAATTATGAACCAATTTAAACCATTATTCACAAGCATTTTAGTTTTTAAATTTTATTGTAACCTTTGAAGTAAAATATAAGGGAGAGAAGCTAATAGTCATGTGCCCTAACTTTGTGCATGTATGGAGCCTAAATTGTTCCATATAAACACTTAAAATCAATGTAGATGGATAGCTTAATGAGTATACTTCTAGATTCTAGATTTTAAGCTCATGACATGTATTTACAAACCCAATGTTTTAATCCCCATGAAAGAGGTCCTTATGGGGCTATTTTAGAGGTCTAACCAACCCATAGACATGCCATGGCGAAAAAAAATCAATTGGGGGAAAATAGTGGGGCATACACTCCCCAAAAAATCAAATAGTCATGCCAAAAGTGAGGATTTTAAACTCCAATTAATAACATGTAGCCAATTGAAATTAAACACCAAGATCAAGGTGGTAAATCATTTATGTCTTGCCCTCCTACATTTATGACCCACCACCTCACATTCATTTCATTGATGCCTAGGTATTTCACCCAGACCTTCTAACATGTTTGTCCCCATTTGTGTACATTGCATGAGCAAGGAAGAGGAAATGGAGGGTTTAAGATACAATACCTCGATAAGAGTAGTAACAACAACATGAGCACTGACACTCACTTGTCATCACTGCTTATAGGTGAGGTTTTTTACACATCACTTAGTCTATGAGCCATTTAGTTTTGAAAATGTTAAAAGATTAGAATGTCTGTAAAAAATGGTAATTATGTTTGGTCATTCTATCAATAAAGAGTAGTCCTTCTATGAATCATTCAGAATCATTCTTGTGAATGACATTGGCAATTAACAAGATGTTTACGTGCACGAAGCCCAAGACCTACTAGAGTGGAAGATTTAGCAGGGTGTGATTGCCATTAGAGGAAGATTTAGATATGATCCATATGGATTACAACCTTTCAAGGTATATAAAAACTCACTTGTAACCATCCATGTCCTCTTCCCTACCCATCTAAATTAACCAGACATTTAACACTAAAAAACTACCAAAAATAAGGTTAAGAGGGTTAATATTATAGAAATGCAATTATTTTTTGATCTTGGTGAATGAGCCAGTGAGAACATTTTACTCTTGACTATAAAGAACATTCAAAGTCACCCTATAATAAAGGATCTTGTAAAGAATATTTGTTATCATAGGGTGACTTTGAATGGTATTGATAGTGAATGAATGACACATTCATCACAATAGTGTAATCATTCTATGAATCATTTAGAATGAGTAATTTTGGGTAGCTGATTACATGACTCTAGCTTCGTAAACACACTAGCCATAGAACTGATGGTAGCCATCTCCATTTGTGTTGGCATTTTTTAACATGGTTAAACTTAGATTTTATTTGGCTATCATTTTTGACATGTGAGGGTTTTAAAACATCGAGGAAAATGGTCACATGGCTTGGATTTTTTGTTTAAAAAGATGTCAACCCCTTGTGGCTTGTAAGGAATATGTTTTTTTTTTGTTTTCTATTTTTTTAATGCAAAAAAGGCTTCTTTGGTGTAGGTACCAGGCATTGAAAAGGCACATTTAAGGAGAGACATGTTTGGTTACATTGGTGTTTCTCAAAATGAAAAATCCTTGGATTTTGTTTACTTATCGTTACTTACAAATGAGGTATTCTAGACCTCAGTAAGGCTATGAGACATTCTAGTTTAAAAATTATGAATATGGCTTGTAATGTCATTTAAAATGTTTAAGTTTTATATTTTATTCATTGCTACTTATAGGTGAGGTTTTGTTGAGAAGGGTGGGTTTTGAGTGTTTTTTATATGTGAATCACTCAGAATGAGTAATTTTGGTTTCAAAAAATTACCATCCAATTATGAATGGATTACGATGCAAGACCACATGCATGCAATCTTTTTATTAGATTGTTGAATGTAGTGGTGATATTATTTTATTATTGAATAAAAGAAGCATTGAAACTCACCCTATAGTAAAGGAGTTTGTAACAAAAATCCACTACTATGGGGTGCCTTTCAATGGTCCTAATTTTCCATGATAATAATTGTCATCACTTCCATCAATAAAGTAACTTCACTTGTAAACAATGATAGCAAGCCAAGGTAAGTGCTCATATTGTTATTGTTGCTCTTATCGATATATTATCTCTGAAACCCTCCATCTCCTCTTACATGCCCATGTAATTTATGTGCCAATGGGGATGAACATGCTAAAAGGTTAGGGTGAATTACCCAAGCATTGGTGAAATGAATGTGAGGTGGTAGTTCATAAATGTAGAATGGCAAGACATAAATGTTGTAAACCTCAAGCCAAGTATTTATATTCCATTAGATGCATAATTAAATATACATTTAGCATAAAAGTAATACAAAAAAAGGGGATAACAATGTTATTGCATTTTTCAATCCATAACTACTCATTTTTAATGATTCACTAATGAATATAGTGAATTTAACATGTCTTAATTGACATAATGACAAAAAAAATTACTAATTTTGCTTGCAAACATTTGAATCCATATTAAAATTTTCAATCATGGTTGGTTGTGTAATTTAGTTTTATATCATGTGTTATTGTTTGTTAGTTTGTAATATGATTTTTTTCCAATGAGCCTTACATAATTTTTTCAAACATGTAAGTATTTGGACTATAGCAGTAATAAACTTTGATGGAGAAACAAATAGAATACAAAGGGGATGTATAGTTGAGTAGAAAATATTGTAAAAAAGTGAAAAGTAGGTTTATAAGTTAGCACACAATGTTATAATTAATTTGATAGGATTGTCATTGTTGATAGTTAGTGAAAGGATAAATTGTAGTTAAGAAACAATATAAAATTTATATTTTTAAACCTAATTTTTGTATTTATCTATGCAAATCTTAAATCTAGATATTAGTGGCTGAGATAATAGGTACTTTAATAATAGTACACTATTTGGTGTACAGGGTAAATTGTTTTTTTGAATATTTGCAGAGTATCAAAGTTCAAGTATTATATATTTATGTGTTTGTAATCAATGAAAAAATCATCTAATTTTAATTTTAAAAAATATGTTTTATAGTTTGACTCCATAACCTCAACTACCCTCTCAACTATTGGACCCCGCTCAATTATTGGGTCCTCTCCCTTAAATATCCAAATTTTCTTGGGTATAATAAAGTTGTTTCATAATATTATAATCTTTCCCATGTACTACTTTAAGCGTATACACTTGAGGAAGATTTGAAGGGAATTTTTTATTAGTGTTATTATTAGATGTGTATGTTAATTTTAATGGTTGTATGATTATATTTATATTTGTTTATAATATACATTTATTTATTTATTGAAAACAAAATCTAATTAGATCAAAAAAATAGTAAATGATTGTAGCAAATATATATAGTCAATTATACTTCCTCTTACTATAAACTATATCAAATATGAAAAGTAATACTGAATGAACAACCATCATCAAGTTTTTACATGACAAGTAGGTCCAAGCGTTAAATTTAATGTGTAATTGTATGCATTGATTTCAAATTGCTAAATTAAAGTGAAAGCTAAATTTAGTGGTTGTATGATTATATTTATACTTTTTTGTACAATACAATCATTTTTTTTTTAAATTATAATATGAAATTTTTAATAGACATAAAAAATTATAAAACATTATAAAAATATTATATATTGTCTTTTATATTTCCTCCTATTATTAAAATTAATGTTGAATAAATAATTATCATCAGTCTTTTGCATGGCAAGAATTTACTATGTAAATGGAACATAAAAGCCAAAGGGTTAGTATCATTTTGATTAATTGGATGCAATGCTTATAAATTATCATCATATTTAATAATATAAATAATTAAAGGGACATAAAAGTTAAAAGCTTGACATCATTTTTTTTAATTGAATGCAATGTTTGTAAATTACCATCATATCTAATATAAAAAATTAAAAAAACATAAAAATTAAAGTGTTAACGTCATTTTATTTAAAAATATTATCATATGTATAATTTACGTAAGATGGAGATTAAGATTTAAATTTGATGGTTGAATTTACTTTTTTAATGTTGCCTTTTTCTCATATTAATATAATTCTCTATAGCTTTTCATGATTCTCATTTATTACCATCTCTTAAAAAATTGTATTATTTTACAACTTTAAAAAATGTGTACGGCCATTGGCCATCAAACTTAGGCCTGTACCGATATGAAAAGACAGCATAGCGTACGGAAATCTATTCAAGTTAGTGCAAATTTAAATCTAACTTGCTAAACTGGCTTGAAAGCAGTGAAACGATAATCCATTAATAATGCCTGTACGTTTTTAATGTGACGAGAGATCATAACGATGAATTATAGCTAGTAATCTGGTCTCATCCACGCTGATTTTTGAGGTACGGAGTACTGATGGCTGCCAGGGAACATTGTGACGTGGCTGCGCATGTTACGAATACAAAAGCATTCTGTGGTGCTATGATCTGTCATTTCCCACACTAACCCTCTGTGTACAATGGACTCTCTTCTTTACCGTTCAAACGCAAACGTATGTCTTTGACAAATTCGTACTTTCACCGATCAAGGATCTGTAAATAGATTGCTGGGCTGATAGATTTTTAAAGACAGTGTACCCCTCAAACTTGTTAAACCTAATCTATTAATGGCAGGGCATAATTATTTAGAACCGGATTCTGAGTTCTACTGGCTCCAATTCCAACAACCAAATGCAGCCGTTGTTTTCCAACAATTTGTTTGGCAACTGGTTTATGGATGAAAATTTGTTTGGCAACTGGTTAATGGATGACAATTCTTCTATTTCTTTGCTCGGTCTTCCGCCTCATTTGCCGGAGGAGACGATTCATATTTACGGCTACGATATTTTTGCAGCAACAGATGATGCAAATGCGAGTTTCACAGGGGATTTGAGGCAGTGCTTTGCGGCAGGGGGAAATGCGCCCAAACAGAACCAGTCAGCAAAAACTAGCCGGAGTAATGGTGATTTGACTGGAATCGAACCTGGGACATGTGTCTCGTCGGAGTTTCCCTTGGAACGAGCAGTTAAATGTTCATCTTTTGCGATGGAAAATTGTCAATCCGAGCTTAGTAGCACCGAAAAGAGTATGAGTGGTAACAGAAAGGAAATAGCTTTTGAATCTGCCATATCCAGAATTGATAACAACTATAGCCTTGTCCAAAAACGGAAAACCATGCAGAAGGTGTGAGCTTTTATAATCCTTTCAATAATAGATTTAATCCACACACACTAAAGACCGTACTGCGACCTTGTGGGAAGCTTTCCACCGCTTTTAGTGTATTGTAACCTGTAGTTCAAATTTCTTTTTCTTTATATGCCCATGGAATGTGATGCCCAGGCAGGGTATGCAAAGGCGGCGAAAGGAACGCGCTCGAAAGGTGCATACAATCAGAAGGACGCCGTTGAAGTTTCGAAACCCAAGCCAGAGCAGAGCATTAATGAGAATACAGAGGAGGAAAATAGCGTAAAGACTTTTCCGGCACCGCCTGAGAAGCCGAATTACGTGCACCTTAGGGCGCGGCGAGGTGAAGCCACTGATAAACACAGCTTAGCCGAAAGAGTACGTGAATTCAAACGTTTTCTCCTCAAGAATTTTCTGTAAAACAAAGGTTAAATTGCTGTAATATTTGGGTAAAATCCTTATGTTTTTGCTATAACAGAGCCGAATGAATTATTGTTTTTTGTGCGTGGCTGCAGGCGCGAAGGAACAAAATCAGGGAACGCATGAGGTTTTTACAGGATTTGGTTCCCGGATGTAGCAACGTACGGTACATCTCAACTTCAACAAAACTGACTTCTTTAGGGTATTCGAGTCCTGATATCATTTGTTTATTTAAAATTTGTTCAGATCAAGGGCAAAGCATTCATTCTGGAAGAGATCATCAATCCCGTTCAGTCTTTGCGTCGTCAAGTTGAGGTACGTTCAGAAAAAAAAAGTTTTCATGGGCAAAGCTGAATCACATAGTTTCTGCCGTGTCGTACACCTCTTTTATATTTTGTGTTACACAGATTCTTTCGATGAAGGCGGCGAGCGTCAATCCTCAGTCCGACTACCATAACAACCGTATTTGTGGTAGAGACGTAAGTTACCATGTACCCAGCTTTAAATTTATGAATGTTGAAAGGTAAATCCTCTGAACTTTTGCGGGTCAAAATTCTAAAATAAAATAAAAATTATGAATAATATTCAGCTAGAATTTTTTCGTAACATATATATGGGGCCCATCGAATAACCCAAACTAAAGTTGAGAGGACGGGAGACGCGATTAGGATTTCATCCCTCTCATCAACAACCAAGGCATGGCGGTGGCCGGAGCACTTACAACTGGGCAGGTAGGGTATTGTTCAGGGATTGCAGAAACATTGGTTAAACAAAGGTATGATGTTAGGATTGTTTGCAGCGAGCGATACGAGGAATTAGGGTTTGGGTTATTTTAGAGGAATGTGTTTGCACTAAGATTTTTTGAATATTTATTATGGAAAAATTAAATGAAGTATCTAGAATGGAGATTATTTATTCTGAGCTGTTTGAGTTAATTTTTGTATTTACAGATTTTTCAGTTATTTGTAGGTTTAATAGGATTTGGTCTTAGTCAAAATAATTGTATTATTGGAAGCATGTTATCTAGACCAACAACTGTAAGATCTAGTTATGTTTTGAAAGGTTTTTCATAGTTAATTTTGTACCCCTAAAGATCATCAGAGTGTTTAAGGAGGGAATTTGGTTTTGGAGTAGCATTGGGCTCTTTCTTACCCCTTGATTCTTCGATTTTGATCCCTCAATAATAGTGGTGTTCAAAATGTTGGTTTGGATTTGGCTCCCAAATCTCCCTCTTCTCTTTTGACCCCTCTCAATATGTAAAGAAATTGGAAACACACTTGGAATATTCATCAAGATGGATAATAAATAGGCTAAACAAAGGTTGTTTACCTATTATCATATTTATGTGGAGATAGACCTTAATAAAAGTCTCCCAAAAAGCATTTAGTTGAATATAACACCTTCCATTGAATGAAAATAATGCCGTTAGGTGTTGTTTTCACCATCACGCTGACGATCTCCAAGGGGTTTCTCTTTACACAAACAAACCCCCCCTCCTCAAAAATAAAAGACAAGTCTTTTAATCCTAAATGCTGACAATCAAGTGAGCAATCTCTTTCAAGCAATGGCATGAAAAAATATAGAGATCGCATAGAAAAAAAAAGAAGATACAAAGTTTATTGGAGAAATAGATATGACAGATTCTTCTTGCAAAATGACATCTATGGATAATACTACAAGTATAGGAAGCAAAAGATCACATGAATCTGAGACTTCTAAATCTAATAAGATCAACACCTATTTGAATCTCAACATACTCTTACATTTACAATGGTTATTATTAATCCAATGGTTATTAATAGTCTAGAAAATTAGATAGAAGTCAAAAAAAAAAAAAATGACAAAAACGATCATAATTTAGATGCAAGATTTGACCATTTATAAATTTTTTTACTTCTTTAATTTAATTTTACTTGGTTCGACTTATTTCTTATTTCTTACTTAAGATTTGAATGGTTCAATGTAACTTAACTTTCAAGATGTTTTTTTTTATATGACTAACTTTATATTTTATTAAAAAAATATGTTTTCCAATCCAAAAAAAATCTAGGGAATGTTTAAATTCGTATATTTGTACGAGAGACTAGAGTTGTACGTATTTTTGTTTAATTTGTGCGCAGATGACGACTTGTGGCTCTCCAAACGCTGGAATTTCTGAGGACTCGATGTCATCGCCTTATCTTCAATGTGAACAAACGGAACAGTCGAACGCAAACGGCGGGAAAATTGAAGTGGAAAGCTTTAAAAACAGTAAAATTTGTGCAACCCTTTAAAATTATTAAGGATTTTAGAAATATTTATGAATTTTTATAAAAATAATATTTTGTTTTTGTTTTTTAAAAGATGTCTGTTGTAATTTTTGAAAGGATATATTGATTGGGTACTCTTCACAATATTTTTAACACATCTCGGTAGGGTTGAAAATCAAATTTAACCTGTACTTTGAGGATTTATTAAACAAAATATTCTTGATTTTTTTATTTTTTTATTTTTAGGGAAGGTGCACAATTTTATTTTCTAATATGTTTGTATTAGTAAGATTATGTTTTTTCAATTAAAAAATTAAATATTTTATATATTGAAATTAAATAGTTTTAAAAATAATATTAAACTCTTTAAATGTATTGTAATTTATTTGGTTTAATTTATGAAGGTTATTCATATTGAACCAATAAACACTGTTAAGATATTGTCCTTCCTAATTTTAATCATATTGTCAGTGTATTATCTTTATATATTGTATATCTCAATTATCAAAAACAAAAAAAAAATTACATTCATGAAAATTAATTTAATATGCAAAATCATACGTCTAACATAATATGATAGAAAGCTTCATTATTCAGATTAACCAATAAAAATCAAAAGATTTTGGCCGAAGATAGCCTACAAAACACCTTAGTTCAACTCAAAATTAGTTATGTTGTAATAACACTGAAATACATGTAAAACACTTTTTTGTATCAAATAATATGACTACAAGCAACTCATATGATGACACAAAACTATTATCTATGAATTACAACAAAAATATGGTCTACGAGTTGTTATGATCTTAAATGTTACAAGTGTGTAATGCTCATATATTTAAAACCTGAAGATGTAAAACAAAATACAACTTTAAACAACATGCAAATAATAATTAACTCAATATGATTAAAATATATTGTTAGCATATTATTGTATTTACCTTAGGTTATTTACTAAGGTAATTTATTTTGGTTAGTTTCCTTAACCACTTTGGTTAAGAGGTTAGTTGTTTATTCGGCCTTTGTTATTTCATGCAAGCCGACATAGGTTAGTTTTATTATACCCGTCTCATGCTTCACGGGTATTTCATTTGTTTGCCTATTTAATAGGCCTTCATGCTTAGTTGAACGTAGAATGTGTGCTCTGCTATTCTCAATCTCATTTTCTCTCTGTATTTTGTTTAATGGTTTCAGAGCCTATGGTTTGTAGAACCTGAGTGAAGGTTTGTGGAAGCCAAAGAGAGGTCGGTGTCTTGCCAGGGAGGAGCTTCAGGCACCCAGTGGAGAGCCGAGGAGAGAGAAAGCATCACGGAATTCGGAAAACTCAACCAGAAGGTCTGAAAATTGCCAGGAAGTATCAGAAGGCTAAATAAGACCAAAAGGAAGCAAAAACACGCTGTTTTAGAGGCTCAAAAGCCTCTGTTGAATTTATCTCTGTGCTGGGCGCCGTACGGATTCGGCAAAATCAGAAAAATTCATTTCTTCATCTTTTTCAGCGAAACAAAAGTCTAAATTGCAAGTTAAATCAAAACTAAGACACTGGTGAAAACGGTTTGCAATTTGGTTGAGAAACAGGCTCAGAATCTTCGCCTGAAGTTTCAGAGGTAGGCCAATTTTCTGATTGGCTGAATTTTTTTATAAAATTTTTAGCCTAAAGTTTTTAATATTTCAATTATTTTTATTTTTTAATTGAAATAAATCAAAACTTTAGCCAATAAGGGTTATTGGGGACCTACCGCTGACTAATAATCACGGAAGCGTCTGAAAAGCTAAAAATTTTACCGTTTTCTGGGTTTTTTATCTGGATGTCAACGGAGAAAGAATTTTTTAAATCGGAATTGTAGTTTTCCCGATTTAATTGTTTCAGTGGTAGATTTTTTGTGATCTTGCAAACGGTATTGAATTTATTGCCAAAAACCGGATAAGGTTGTTCAGTGTCAATATAGAATCAGTGTGTAGAAGGAATTTTTTTTTTTTTAATTTAAAAAAAAAAAAAAAAAGTCATTATAGTTTTTCCGATTTTATCATTTTCGTGAAAAACTAGGTAAAATGGCTAGTATTCAACCCCTGTTACTACCAGATTTTCAAAAATTGACTGGCAAGAACTTTAGTTTGTGGAGTCACAAGGTTTTGACAATATGTGAATATCTGAATATTGATCAAATAGTGCTCGGTAAAGAGCAAAGGCCTGCCACTGCTACCAATGACTATGATAAACGTCATCGTGAGGCTCTCATGTTGTTAAAATTGTCAGTAGCAGATAATCTAATCTCAGAGGTCAGAAATACGACTATAGCATCAGATTTATGGAAAACTTTATCTTCAAAATATCAGGCTTCTGAAGCCGGTAGAGTGTTGTATTTGAAGAATTTGTTGTTTTCCACTAAGATGCAGGAGGTGGCTCCATTTCTGAGTTTTTATTGCAGATCAAGGACATCAGTGACCAGTTGAAAGCAGTGCAGAAACCTGTTGATGAGCAAGATTTGATTGCTCTTGTTATGCAAAATCTTCCACCATCATTTGAGTCATTTGTGGAGTCCTTGCACATGATTGCTGAGATGCAGACTTTGGATTTTGAAACATTGTCTACATTGCTATTGCAAAAGGAGAGACGACAGGAGCATGCAGTGTTGTCTACATCCACTTCCACAGAGAGTGCATTCTTTATTAAAGAAAAGGGTAAGCAGTCTGATAAAAATAGCTATCCATCAGAATCTTCACAAGTAAGTGGTAATAAGAGATCTAAATGGAAATGTTTTTACTGTAAGAAACCTGGTCACCTTAAGAAAGATTGTAGGAAAAGACAACATGATATGGCTAACCCCAGAAAGAAAGCTCATCATGCGAATGTAGCTGAAGGTGAAGGCGAGGAATCACCAAATTTTGCTTTCATGGCTTCCAGTGGTAATTCTGTGGTGGATCGAGCTTGGTACTTTGATTCAGGGGCATCTCGCCATTATACATGCCATAAGGACTGGTATGTGGATTTTGTTGAAGATAACAGTAGTAATGAATCTGTATCTTTAGGAGATGGTACAACATATTTTGTGAAAGGATTTGGTAATGTTCATATAAGTTTTAATGGTACAGTAAATTATACATTCAAGAATGTTAGGTATGTACCGGATATGAACAAAAATCTTCTTTCAATCAGTGAGATCACCTCAAAATATGATTTTGTTGTAAAATTTCAAGAACAACAATGTTTAGTCACCACTAAAGATAACAAGATTATTGCTGTTGGGATCGGTGAGAAAGGCTTGTATAAGCTTGCAGATCCAATCAAAGCAAAAGAAAGTGCACTTGCAGCAGTTGATAGCACAAGTTCACTATGGCATGAAAGGTATGGGCATTTGAATTTTCAGTATTTGACTACATTGAGTAAGACTAAGATGGTTAACGGGATTCCTTCTATTCGGCATAATCATCATGTATGTACTGGATGTCAGTTGGGGAAGCAAGTTAGACGTTCATTTGATGTTGGTAAAGCTTCGAGAGCAAACGGAGTATTGGATTTGGTACATGTGGATTTGCATGGTCCAATGCAGACACCTACCCCTTCTAGTGCCCGTTATTTCCTGTTACTGGTTGATGATTTCTCTAGGAAAAAGTGGGTATACTTTCTAGTAAATAAATCTGATTGTTTTTCTAACTTTCTTACTTGGAAAGCTATGGTTGAAAAACAGGCAGGACGGCTAGTGAAATCTCTTAGAACGGATAATGGGGGTGAGTTCATCTCAAAACAGTTCAAGGACTTTTGTGCCACTGAAGGCATACACAGACAATACACTACACCTTACACTCCACAGCAAAATGGAGTTGTGGAAAGGCGTAATAGGACGGTGATGGACATGGCTCGTTGTATGGTCCAAAGCAGAAATGTCCCATACAAGTATTGGGCAGAGGCAGTAAATACAGCAGTATACATCCTCAACAGAAGTCCTACAAAAGCTTTGGAGAATTTGACTCCAGAGGAGGCTTGGTCAGGTCAAACTCCAGATGTAAGTGATTTCAGAATTTTTGGTTGTGTAGCTTTTGCAGTTATTCCTAGTCAAAAGAGAAAAAATTTGGATGCAAAAAGCAAAACATACATGTTTGTTGGATACAGTGATCAGTCAAAGGCCTACAGATTACTTGATGTTTCTACTAACAAAGTTGTGGTAAATAGAGATGTCATAGTAAATGAACAAATGCCATACTT
The DNA here is from genome assembly GCA_037957365.1 of Torreya grandis. Classification (NCBI taxonomy): domain Eukaryota; kingdom Viridiplantae; phylum Streptophyta; class Pinopsida; order Cupressales; family Taxaceae; genus Torreya; species Torreya grandis. Next base: position 1,750,624 of record JARHVA010003257.1, read on the forward strand.
CACAGCAACTGGTCAAGTTTCAGATATTGAGTCATTGTTATCTAATGATTCCATTATTAGTCATAATGTGAAAAATGAGCAGGATTCTTGTTCATCAGTGGAATCACATTCCAGGTCCAGCATCACAACCAAAGAAGCCAAAGTGGTATACTGCCACAATTGAAGCACTAAAAGGAGACTTGCCACAAGATGTGGAAAGTAGAAGACTGAGATCCGGAAAGCAGTTTGGTAATAGAGGTGAGCATGTTAATCTTACTCTAATAACTGATGTTTCACAAGTATTTGAGCCTAATTCTTTTTCAGAGGCCAAAGGAAAGTCTGAGTGGGAATCAGCTATGCAATTGGAATATGATTCCTTGATGAAAAATAATACTTGGAAGTTAATGGAACTACCACCAGGAAAGAAATCCATTGGTTGTAAGTGGATTTATAAGGTAAAATACAAAGCAGATGGTTCCTTGGACAAACACAAAGCTAGACTTGTTGCAAAAGGTTATGCACAAGAGGAAGGGGTTGATTATGAGGAGACTTTTGCTCCAACCACCAAGATGGTAACTTTTCGTTTGATTATTGCTATTGCTGCTCAGTTTGGATGGCAGGTGCACCAAATGGATGTAAAGAGTGCTTTCTTGAATGGAGATCTAGAGGAGGAAGTCTACATGGTTCAGCCACAGGGTTTTCAGGTTCCTGGTAAGGAACATCTTGTTTGCAGGTTGATCAAGTCCTTGTATGGACTTAAGCAGGCTCCTCGAGCTTGGTATACAAAAATAGACTCATATCTTAGGGAGTCAGGTTTCAAAAGGTGTAACTCGGAACCAACTCTCTATGTAAAGGTGTCTGGTGATGATATCTTGATTCTCATTATATATGTTGATGATATAGCCATCACTGGGAGTAGTACTAGTCTCATTCAGCAAATGAAAGCTGATGTTTGTTGTACTTTTGACATGACACACTTAGGACTACTAAAATACTGTTTAGGTGTTGAGTTTTGGCAAAGTGGTAATACTATATTTGTGTCACAGAATAAGTATGCCAGTTCATTGCTAGAAAGGTTTAGAATGATGGATTGTAATCCAACTCACACACCTATGGAAACAGGAGCTAAAATTTCAACAAACACTGATTCACCTCCGATCAATGAAACAGTGTATCGGCAGCTAGTGGGTAGTCTCATTTACCTCACTACCACTAGACCGGATATTTGTTTTGCAGTGAGTTTTCTATCTCGCTTCATGTCTAAACCACAGGAAGTCCATTGGTTAGCTGCAAAATGAGTATTAAGATATGTTAAAGGTACTCTTGACTTTGGCATACTGTATAAGAAGTCTGTAGATTTTGAACTTTTAGGATATTCTGATTCTGATTGGGCAGGTTCAGTTGATTCAAGAAAATCTACAACAGGGTATGTTTTCACTTTTGGTTCAGGAGTTTTCTCATGGCAGAGCAAACTACAAACTACAGTAGCATTATCTTCAACAGAAGCAGAGTATAAAGCTGTGGTTAGTGCAGGTTGTGAAACCATGTGGATAAAGAAAATTTTGGAGGATCTTCAGTTTGAGTCATCAAAGCCTACTCCAATTTTTTGTGACAACCAAAGTGTTTTGAAGATGGTGAAGAATCCAGTATTTCATGCCAGGACCAAACACATTGAGGTTCACCATCATTACATCCGACAGTTGGTTACAAATGAAGACATCAGTCTCTTCTACTACCCCACTGCAGAGCAGCCAGCTGATATAATGACCAAACCACTTGGTACAGACAAGTTCATAAAATTTAGAGATAAACTTGGTCTTGTTTCTGGTTTAGTCATTAAGGGAGGGTGTTAGCATATTATTGTATTTACCTTAGGTTATTTACTAAGGTAATTTATTTTGGTTAGTTTCCTTAACCACTTTGGTTAAGAGGTTAGTTGTTTATTCGGCCTTTGTTATTTCATGCAAGCCGACATAGGTTAGTTTTATTATACCCGTCTCATGCTTCACGGGTATTTCATTTGTTTGCCTATTTAATAGGCCTTCATGCTTAGTTGAACGTAGAATGTGTGCTCTGCTATTCTCAATCTCATTTTCTCTCTGTATTTTGTTTAATCTAATATATATGAACCAAAATGTTCAAGAAATACATAAATTTTTCTTACAAGAAATACAGAGGAAGATGAGGAAGGTAGTAAGATGGATGAAATATTCTTTATTCGAGTCGATTCCAAAGAAAAAATATCTTTAAATGGAGATTTATGATGAGGAATGATGGTGGGAAAAGGATAATTAGTTTTTACCATTCATAATCATATTGATTGTTATAAAATTAAATTGTTATGATTACACATATTAACTGGTTTATTTTTGGGATACAATTAATAGGTATTAGTCTCTAATCAATATATACCTTAAAATTATGTGAATTTTCCATTCTAGTTGTCTCATTTCAAAATGACAGCTACATTCACAAATTTTTATTTTTTTAAGGGTGATGATTGAATTGGAATTTTAACATGGGTTTGAACCCTTTAAAGGGGATGGAAAGAGTTCAATTTTTATCACTATCTCGAGAGAAAATATAAACCACACATTTTAATACACAAATTTGATTTTCAAATTTTTCTTATATCTATAAAATAAAGGACAAAATTATTCATTTTTATTAAAAAATATTTTCATTTCCTAAATATTTAAATTGATATTATTTGAAATGCTTGCATTTCCATTATTTTGCATTTCTTCGTATCAAGAAAACCTAGAAAGTATATATCTATGTGTGTCATCCCTATTCTGTCTATAAATACATATTTTCAACATGTTAGAAGTATTTGTGAAAATATATTAAGTAACAAATGATTGATATAAATATAGATTTTTTGTAGAAAAGATGCACATTGAGCATACTAATTTTTCTTAATCCTTAATTCATATAACTTCATAACTAATTGAATAACCTTGAATAGATATTCTTAATTCTTATTTTTTATATCTACTAAACATACTAATATGTGAAGCAACATTACTAAATCATAAACAACTAAATTATTAATGAGATGGATACTAGATTCAACTAGAATAAATGTATGTGGACCCTTTTACTTGAAACTTTTTAGATAACAAGGAAATAAGAAATGTACTAATTTAATCATACATATTAATATGAAATCCAATTCCAAAAATATCCCAACTATACAATAATATTGATGAAACTAAAGTTTGGAAGATGGACAAATCTATTTTGGCACTCTAAAACTAGAGAAAAAAACTTTGGTTTTTAATTGTATTAGTGTAACATACTTAAGGAAGTTTTGAAGAAACCTACCAAAACAATGTTATAAATCAAGTAGAAATTTTTGATGCAAAGGGATTTGTAAGGATGGATAATATTTAAAATTAGCTTTCATAATTAAATAAATTAAATTAAATTCAAAATTTTATTGTGAATGTAAAAATAAATCTTGTTCAACATTTTAATAAAATCATCTAGAAATTTGTAATTATATTTTTATAAAAATATTTATCTATTTAATCATTTATTATATTTATAAACTCAAGTGTATTGTTGGGAAGTAAAATACCTAGGGACATTTGAGGGCACTTGTGATTAGAAAAGATAATCATGGGTGTAAAATTGACATGCTTATCAATTGTGCACATCCATGAAGATAATTTAATTTGAACCCACTAAAACAAATTAAGGTCATATTACCAAATTAGAACACATAAGTAGAGGGAGACATGATGGCATGTGATGGCATTTAATTATATGGGCTTCGAGGGAAACTTGATGTTCGAAAAAGACATTTGGAGGGCCTTAATTATTAATTATAAATGGATTATATATAATTGGTCTATTAAAGATGATGTTTGCACATTTATCACAAAGATATTTTAGATATCAAAAACTAGGTTCAATTTTATCGATTAAAAAAGTTAAATTAATTTTTAAAACAAATATTTGAAAGGCGATCAATTAATAATCACAAATAAAAGATATATTATTATTATATGAAAATTGATTCTTACATTGAATTATACATTAAAAAAAAAATTCAACCTTATACATACTGAAAGAAAATAGAATCAGATTATATATATATATATATATAATTCACTCGTAACACTTCTATAGTGCTTTTAATATCAATGTTGCTATAATTGTTGACATAATAAAATTGTTATAAATCAGTCATATGGGGCCTCGAGATTCTCAGGCTAATTATGCTAATGGCTTACATTGGTAGTCCTCCATCAACATTGTAAATTTGTTTGAGGATGATGTTGGTCTATGCACTCATGGATTCCATCCAAAATGTTATGCCCGTAATTTTCATGTATGATCTCCACTTGGTTTACTCACCATATGACACTAGCATTTTTATATGTAAAGAACACACAAAATACGTGCCATGAAAAAAACGATAGGGAACCATACTTCACTGAAGTGGTTAAAACGGAAATGAGGAGGAAGAAAGGTATTGGCAGCTAAATCTTGAGGATGTTGTGGGGTTTGTTATATAGTCATGTATGTCACCATTATCATTGTCATTATCATTGGTTCAATGTTGGACATGTTATTTATGAGGTAGTTTTCGAAAAAACTGAAAATAATACAAAGTTTAAGAGTAGACATACTATTATCTGGTATAAAAGTAGGTACATGTTTTAAGGTGAATTTTAATAGACCCATCATTATTTTTTTGATTTACAAATTTTGGAATAAAAGTAGGTACATGTTTGAAGGTGAATTTTAATAGATTTATTATTATTATTATTTTGGATCTACAAATTTGAGATAAGGAAATATAAATTTTGGAATTAAGGTTTTTTATTAGGAAATTTAATGGAATATGGTTTTTTGTTTAAGGGAATTGATTATTTGGACTCCTTCAATATGAAAAGTGGATTTTACTTTTTTTTTTCTCTTATTTTTTAAAAGTTTTTTTAGTTGTCATGTTATTTAATAAATAAGATTGATAAATATTTTTTTGGGAATACATTTGGTTCTTAAAAAATATTTCTATTTCTATTTTCAATTAGAAAAAAAGGTCTTAATATTTGAAAATTAGATTTGTATATCACTTTAGTTTGAATTAGAATTTTTAGTTTATCTTTAAAATTATAGATTGGATATGACTTCCATCATATTGGTCTTAAAATTTGACTTTTGCTTGACATTGTTGTTATAACATTGAATAGATTTAGAGGAGCTTATGCTAGATTATGTATCAGTCATAACTTGAACAATCATTTGGTCAATTAAATCAAACTTGTAGTTGGTGATCATTCTTAGATCCAACAAGTTGATTATGAAAGGCTTCCCTTTAGATGTAATTCATGCCACCTAAGGACATTTATGAGTGAATTTTCCCATTTCAGCGATGCCCCACAATCTTTTTGCTTTGCCCTTCCACAACCCTGTGCTTCCCACCAATATCATTCTTTTAAATAGGTCTGTAAATTCCAGTCTCATCCCCGTTTTTCCATTAAAGTTATGACAAAGGTTGATCTTTTCGAATCTAAACTTATTATGGATATATTTATTTCTCTAGTACATGTTGTTAACCTTATGTGGACTTCCACTCCTTCTCCTCTTATTTTTTTGTCAAATACACTCCCCTCCCTCTCCCTCAACCTTATTATGATCTGCCTCCTCATTGTTTAAAAAACCCCCTGAGACTTCTGATTTGACTTTTGACTTTAATTGCATACCTAATTCTTTTATGGAAGAATTTAAAATATGAGAAGATAAAGAGATTTTTTATTCTAAACCTAAAAAAAGAAATAAAAAATATGGAACTTTAATTTTTAAAAATTTGGAACAACATCGAGTGTGTTGTAGTCTAATGGTGAGGATGATGGTGTAAAAGGTATTACTTAGCTATCCACCAAGGTATAAATCCTAGGAGATACGAAAAAGGATGAAACTGAGATCGTACCTTGGACAAATTTGATAAAATGAATACCTCTCAATCCTTGACATCCAAACTAAAGAAATATTATGTACACCTAATCTGTATAATCATTCATAATTTCAATCAAAAAAATAAAACTAGAAACAACAAATTTATAAGATCCTCTTTACAAACTTTAATTCTAAAGGAAATAATACCCTGAAACTAGGAAGAGGTAAGAGCCCTTCCCAAGAGCAAGGAAGATCTTATTTTAGATCGTTGTGAAGATAAAGAAGTGAATTGACTTTAATAGAAAACCCAATGTTAGTTTCCTTTCCCTGCTCACGTGGGATAAATAAAATGTGAGCCACATGCATTTATGATATTTGTATCCAATAAATAATGATCTCAAGTTCATTGTTAGAGAATAGAGTCTCTTAACCTTCCCGGGTTTTTAGATGTAAATAAAGCCGGGTCAAACCAAGGTTGAAATAGCCACACATAAAATGAGTTTTATATTATGCTACGAGAATGACGTATCGAAGATTACAGTGGCTATGAGAATGACGTATTTGAATGCACTTTATTACAGGTAAAGATTTTTTTTTTTTAATGATTGTTCATTTTGAGTGTTTAGACGTAAAAGAAGTCGGGTCAAACCAAGGTTGAAATAGCCACACATAAAATGAGTTGAATATTGTGCTACGAAAATGACGTATCGGAATAGACTTGGTGGAAGGCGGTACTTTATTATAGATAGAGATTAATCGTACCTTTTTTGATTATGGAATTGTTTTTCAATGCAATGTTTAGTTTTAAAATAAACATTTCCCGTTTTTGATGATTATGTGCATTTGAAGTGTTATGTATGCAAAACTCAGCAATTTATATATGTTACAATGACGGTTTTATTCCTTGATAACATTTTTAAAATGGCGGACATTTAAATTATATACATTATATATTTCGGATTTTTTTATATGTTTTATATTATTATATATAAATATATATTAATTAGGTATAGTACATTTTATTTATTGCATGTCTGAAAATATTATAGAAAATTATTGAATTATATAGAATGTCGATAAGACTCTTTAATTATCTAAGAAATTACGTGAAGAAGGGATGATGAATATTTGGTATGTTCAATATAAGTTTTTTTTGCAAGTATTTAGTATTAATATTAATTCCATGCCTTCTAATACATTTTTTCATAGATGCTCTTTATGTGCTGAAAATAGATATTTATAAAAGAATCGGGTATGAAATCTAGAAAACTAATATAAAATAAAATGGGACATAACTATCAAAAGTTGCCATTGTCAATAAAAAATACATCACTACGTAGAGTATATAATGAGATCTGTAGTGGGTTTTACTACTTCTTTAGAAAAAATTAAGGCTCTGTATGAGATCTTATTCATTATGAAGATAAAAAATGTGTAGTTCTAATCATCATAGATATTACCCAATTCAGAAATGACATGTTCAATATTCTTCAACATAACTCTTAATTTTATGGTTAAACTTTAAACTCATTTATTCAAGCCTTGTTTTTTTAATTAAAAAGTGCACTTTCATTAATATAACAAGATATTCTACATTGTTAATCATACAAAAAAGATAAGTGGAAAAGTCAAACCCCAAAATAACCAAATCAAGCTAGAATGAGCGTTGAGAAGAGAAAATTCTAGAAAAAGCCGCCACATGGCCAAACAAACCACAGGTAAACTAACTTAGGTGTACATCAATAAAAAAGAGAAAGATAAAAGCATAAACAACAAATAGTCAATTAATCAGAAGTAATGACCATAGCGGCAGGCAGAGGCAGAGGATCCTGAGGGTTCCCCTAACCTCTGAGCCAGGGGATCTTTGTCAACCAAGATGAGGTCCTATCCATCAGTTTTTTGATTAGTTTTAGTATCATTCTATTGCTTAGAATCCTACCTAGAAGGATAAATGGCCAATTCTAGCTACGAGAACTTGTCCTACGAAGGGGGGCTTTCTGCCTCCACCCACCCAACACTATCTCTATTACCCTTATTAGATCCTCAGGGAGATGGCCAATGAGAGTGAAGAAAGGTCCTCTTTCATCTTTGAGACCATCAATTGCGAGATCAGTGATGTCATCCCCCATGCCTGCGACTCTAGGGGATTGATGGGGAGATAAATCAAGAGTCTCACAACTAACTACACAAGGAACGTTCCCCCAATGGTCCAGGAGGATATAAATATGGTGGAACTCAAGCCAAGAATTAACCATTTAACTTTGAATCTAAAGGATAACATTAGCAATCACAGTAACTTTATTACTTACAGAAAATATTTTTCTCCTATCTTCATTATTAAAACATGATTTACTTATAGTTTTCAAAATCAAAAAAATAATATCAATACAAAAAATATACTTAAATATGTTATATCTTATAGGAAGTAGGATGCAGTCCCCTAGGAGAGTTATAGTCTAGGTGAGCATTTCAGGTCTGAAAGCTTTGAAAAGGGCATGAATCCATCACTAAGCAGACTAGGCATGAGGGTAAAACCAAAAAAGGTGCTTAATAAATTTTGGGTAATGATGGGATGGGCAAGTGGGAGTTGAAAACCCCATGTGTTTGAGTCAATCCCCTATAGGTAAACCTTGGTAGATAATACACCAAAGGAAATGGGATTTTTTAGGCTCAATATAAGTAACCCAAATGCTATCAGATCTCTAAACCCAATAACAATGGAGAGATTTAAGAGACCACTGATAAATGAGGATTTAATTATTAATATGCTAAGGGGCCAAAAGATTATAACCTAGCCTAGGGGAAGAGGCAATAGAATGGTGTAGCTTTAGGCCAAGACCAGTCCTTCTAGCATGATGTAAGAGAAGAAAATCCAATTTAATGTAAGTACTCTTCAGGTATGGAAATTTTCAATTCACAAATAGATTCTACATCTTCCTTATTTGGATTGAATTTAGACTTTACCATATTCCAAGGAAGCTAGTCTCAAGTGACCTTACAAAATAGGTCGCCAATTGTGATAATACCCTTGTTAAATAGTCTCAATATTTTGACCTGAGGGACCATGGAAAAATGGATATTATGGAAATTCAACATGAGAGACCACCATAGGGATTGGGAATTGAGAGAAAGACCATTTATAAACCCTTCACCTATCCAAATTAGGTGAGATTTGAGCTTTTCTAAGCCTTCCAGATACTTTTCATGACAAAATTACCCCTATCTTAACCAGCACAGGGGTGATGAGAATGTTCTATAGACCAATCCCATGCTAGACTTATCTACCAAGATTGAAACCTTGAGAGATATCGTGCCTCAATATGATTTTCCAGGCCTCATCCCCTTCCAAGCTTCTAGTGATCCATTTAATAATGGTAGAAATCCCTTGAAGCTTAATATAAATGAGCTCAAGCCTACCAACTTATTTAATGAAATAACAAATGGTATAAGAGACTCGATGAAATATGTGGTTTCCTTCAGAATTGGCCCAAAGAAGGTATATTGGGATATTTTCTAACTTTGCAAAAGAGGCATTGGAAGGATCCCAACAAGACAAGTAGTAAAAATGAGTAGAAATGAGCACCCTAATACAGATCTGGAAATTTCTAGCCAAAGTCAATGGTTTGATGATCCAGAAGGAGATTTTTTTTCTCAACTCTTTGAACCACATATGACCAAAACTCTACAGATAATGCTCTAAAAAAAAACTGACTAAGAATTTAAACTTAACCCTACAATGATCCATTGACACTTATATCCCTCTAACTAAGGAGGTTTGGGTGAAAGGGACTGGCAATAGCATTGACTCTTTTTCCATTAAATAAAAGACATAGAGGAAAGGAATAACATGTCAAGACATGCCAGATCATACTTAACAAAGTCCATATCTTCCTGAAGAGTCAAGAAGGAGTCATCAACAAAGTTCGCATTAATGAACTGGTGGTCTGAGCTAAGGAGAGAAATACCTTTCACCAAAATGCTAGAAGCATGGCTGTCAAAAAGATAGATGAATCCTTCGACATCAGGAATATAAAGAGAAAGCACAAGGGGGCATGCATGTCTAATAGATATGTGAAGCTCAAAGTGTTGGGATTTAGATCTATTTATAGTTAGATAAGTTCTAGCATCCTAAAACAACATATTAATAGTGTGAACAAACCTGAGAGCATGAAGCATAGATATAATAAAAGGCCATTCAATTTGATCATAATCTTTCTCAAAATAAATCTTGATGAATATTACCTTATTATTGAATAACCTAGCACATTTGATACCTTCCTATACAACAATAACATGATCCAAAATGTATTTATGTTGAATAAACCATGTATGTTCAGTTATCACAATTAAGGGGAGTAGATGCTTGATTCTGAGGGCTAAATCTTTAGCTATGATTTTGTAAGAAACACTAAGGAAGGTGATGGGCATCTAGTTGGTAATTTCCTTAGGATAAATAACATTAGGAATGAATTTGATGTTACCTTAATTAAAGAGATAGCCCAAATATTTGGACAAAAAAACTTCAGAGTAGACTTTATAAAGATCAAGTCCAATTGTATTCCTAGAGGGTTTGATAGAATTCATAGGGAAACCCATAAAATATTGGGGCCTTGTTAGAGTCCATCTACATGACAACTTCTTTAAGGTCACTAAGGATGAGTAACCTATCATAGGAAATTATATATGCTTTCGAGAGATTATAGGGAACCACTTCAAGGCAATGAGAAAGAGAGAGAGAAAATTCATAAGTAGGAAAGGAGGGTTTCACAATGAATACTCTATGATAGTGATGCACGAAAGGTTATAATATGTTAGGTAATTTGTTAAACCTTTCTAAAACACATCTAATGGATTTTTTTTTTTCTACAACTTGTCTTGATCTAGGGAGAAATAAAATTTATTTAGTCACCTTGTATCCAACTTTCAACCAATGCATCTATGTTCTAAGTTGTGCTCTTGTGGCCTTGTAAGCCTTGGCCAACTAAATTTTATGTCTCCATATGGTAGCTTAAATGTGTAGATGAAGGATTAAAGGTGCGGCTTCTAACTCTTACGAAACCATAAGTTATTCATGGTGTATATCATGATGAATACACTACCTAAAGAGAGCCTCTTGTTTTTAGTAAATTTGAAGAAAAGAGGTGGTGCATCCTATTACATCAACCCACCACTAAATCTAGCCCGTATCCCCTATGGTTCTAGGGTTCATGTCCTAAGTTCTAATGATATTCCTAACAATTTGCTCATGTTTGAGATGGGCAATATTGAGGTAAAACTATGAATTATGGGATTTTACTTAGGGGGTAGTCCACTCAATGCAAAAGCAAATAAGGTGATGGTCAAAAAAGAAAGTGTTTGGGATCATAGAAATAGGCAGATCATGAACATGATTGAAGAAGAAAAGTTATTATTTTGTTATTAAATTATAGTCAAATCACTTAATAGCTTGATATTTTCCTTAATAAAAATTAGACCATGTAAATGAATGACAATTTTTTTCTCTCCTCCTATGGTTGTTTGGATAAAAAACCCCAAATTTATTTCACATGTAAAATCAAGCCTCAAGTTCCCTTAAACACCATCTCATGGGAAGATCTCTTTATTTGTCTTTCACTTAATCTTGTTGAAGTCACCATGCAGAGAATCTAAAGCACATTTGGAAGAGAGTCTTCCAACCATTTCTAGAACACGGTGCATTCCACAACATCATTAGAGGTATATAAGTTGACAAGGCTAATGATGTGATTACCAAAGTCAAAAAGAGTCTAGAAAACTTGATGGGTGGGGTCAAAACACTAGGAAATAATATTTCAAGATAAATCAAGAGCCAAGAGAGTACAACCACTCCACAACTAGGCTCTTGCTAGGTGGGCTAACAAATTACCCCAAGCCAGATAGTGTGAGTAACATAATGAAGCAAGAAATTGGAAATTTTAACTTCTTACACGTAAAATATTTTCATTTTGGAAAAATTATGACAATTATACTTTAACATATACTTATGTGTCAGATCGATGAGCCTTTTAACATTCCAATAATAAACTATCATTGAGAATCATCAAGGTTTATATTATTTCCCTCTATAAAATTTAAGAGGGAAGTAAACCAAATGAAAGTTGAGTTGATAAGGGCATAGTCTCCAAGTTTGAAAGGTTTTCTTTTGTTTGAAACATAATCCTCATCTATAGGGGTGAGGGACTACAAGAACACCATAAAATAACTTTATGGTTGAGGTTCAAAAGACCAAGCTTTGAATTTGAGTCATTAACCTCTAAAGGGGGATGTGAAGATGGATCTGTTGGAGCGAGCAATAGAGAGGCAATAAAATTTGTGACCACTTAACGAGAATGGGAAATGGGAGGAGGGGTTTTGAATTATATGGGCATAGGGACTTTACCATCAAAGATTGAAAATATTGGCCCCCTGTGGGTCAATATATAGTTGGATGGTGTTTGGCACTTTCACGAACTACATTATTCTTCTTATTAGAGACTATTGTCCACCCATCATAATTCTGGGGTTTTGAATTAGTCCCACCTTTTTTTTTTAGGAACATAAGGAGTGGGGACCATTAGAAGACATTTTCTAATCATATGGTCTAAGGCTAGCACCAAAAATTAGTGTTTGATAGGTGGATATAAATCACATGCTGTGTGAAATGATTATTACCTACTTTAATCTCAATGGACTCTTTAAGGTATTTGGAAAGGTCTATTTCCACACAAACCCCTCTCTGAAGACATGATACATAGAAAATTTTTTATTCATGGAAGATAAAGAAGGATCCAGCCCAGAGGCTTGATAATCTTGTCAAAAAAATTCTTCAGGGGAAGAGATAAGTCTATAAATTCTACCCAAACTAGGATTTTAAGCTTAGCTTGTTCTGAGACTTGAAAGTCTTGGGTCCAATGGGAGAAACAACCAAAGTGTAATGAATAAAATAGGGGCCATGGTTAATAATATCTTTGTAATGTCTAGGGTTTTTGAAATGAAATAGGAAGAAAACCTTAGTGAGGTTTTGAACCCATTCTAGTTTCACCCATGGCCTTGCCAATGGTTATGAACACATTGCTTTAATAGGCTCTCTAGAGGAACTAAACCTACAAAATAAGAAAAAAAGATAAAATTTTCAAAATAATTATAGGCTTTACCAAATTTTGGTAATTTTCCATAACCACATTTGGTAAAGGAGTGTTAGGGTCAAAGTTAATACCTTGTGGTTGACTTTCAAAACAAACTTTCAAGCTTGTTTTAGTGCCATTGCTTCTTGGGCTCCCACAGAGTATCCTTGAATCAAATACTACAAAAAAGATGGTAGCAGTCATTTAATAAAGGGAAGGTAATACCACTCAAAAGGTTGAAGGCCAACTTGAATCATCACAATAAGGTGGTGTCAAAACATAATTAATCTTACCTAGATCGAAGATAGATTGGAGGTGTGATGGATGGGGAGGAAACCCTAAAAGACCCAAAACATCTAGTCCTTTGTATGACTCTATCTCAATCAACTTCTCACCCTAAATTTTAAAGGTGTAAATGAACCCATTGTTCTACTTAGTAGTCATGGATTTGAAGTGAAATATCTCAACAACTTAACTCTTATGTTTAATGTTTTCCTTCCATTTTATCGTGTATGTTCTTATTTTAGTTGTACTTTTATTACAATCATATTATCGTATTATGGTTACCATTATAAAATACAATATACTCACATTTATATTTGTAAAAATGCAATATATCTATCCATATAATTTACAAATTAGGTGAGATAAAATTTAATCAATTAATGCAATAAATCAAACTACTTTGTAATCAATAATACTCTAAAATCAATAATAAATGAAAAGAGAGGATTTAAAAAATTATCTTAGTTTTTATTAAGATTCAAGATAGTTGCTAGAAATAAATAATAACAAAATCTAGAAGGAGAGAGAAAAATATCCAAAACACTCAAGAGAAACATATATTTTTTAGAATGCGATCTACGGGTAGTGTGAATATGTTCCAAGGAACATATTGTCATTTGTGTCCAACTATGAATTTTTGAAATCTCATTTTTTGATTGTGTTCATCTATTCAAAGTCTCTAAAAATATTTTTCACTTATTGTACATTCCATGCATCTTCACCACTATAGAAACACATCACATACAATAAAAATGAGGGATGAAAGGGGATTAGAAATATATACCCTTACAAACATGTGAAGAACATGTGCATGTGGATAAGTGTATAAATAATCAATGATATCTTGAAATAAATAAAAATAAAACTAAAATGAGTGAATTTTTTTTGGTAGAGATCCAATGTGAATATTTAGCATCTTGAAGTCTTGTGAGTTTCAAACGAGAAACTTATTGAAAAAAAAGTGTTTAAGAATATAGTTTGTTGAAATACTTAAATATAAATTGGAAATTATGCACCTAGTGTGGTTATAAAATGTGAAGATGTTGAAATCCAAGTCTCGTAATCCATGCTAAATCTTGCATACGTTTCGAATAAAAATTTAGAGAGAAAAAGTATAAGCTATGTAAATCTTATGTTTATAAAAGATATTTAAGATTAAATTTGTTAGAGATATCTTATGATCAAAACTACTATCATATGTTGTATACATATCTAAGTAATAAATTGTCACTTACCTCAAATGGATGAAAAAAATAACCTAGAAGTCTCTTGAGCCTTAGATGTAGAAATAAGACTGGATATTGTACATCCCATTTTTAAATGTAAGATAAATTATATGAAAAAAGTATCTCTAAATAAATGATTATGTACATCTTGTGTAAGATAGGAAATAATAATACCAAGTTATAATATAATATAATTTCCCATAAAATCGTGTGTCATATATGTTTTCACACACGGATATGTAATATAAATTATATAATTACAAGCCTCAAGTAAGATATATATAATTAGTATAAGCACATTAGTCTTATGTTTAATAGTGGAATCAAATTTCATGTTAATGTTAGGTAGTAGGAGTTCGTCATGAAGACATGCTATGTTAATATCATAGAAACTAGTTTAGACTCTAATTTCACTAATTCGTCTTATAATTATTAACGCATTTTAAATCCAATTGTAATATTCAATTATTTTAATACACTTGAGATCAAATAAAAATTAAATTTCTTCTTATAATTTATTAAAAATTTTGGATTTTTTTCTAATATTTTATTTAATAGTTTTAGCATCAAGATGAAAAATAAAGTTATGATATTCACAATAGTTTAATAACCTGACCTATTGGCATAAAACTATGAAAAAGTGTACACATATTTTATGTTTCAATATCTTAGGACTCGTAAGTATATCAATATTAAATCTAATTATATTCTTATAAATAAAGGTATACCAATCCCCCACATAATATTTATTATGAAAATAATTTAAATCATTAAATTATATATCATCATTATTATAGAAAGGATCTTCTTCACTAAAATAAACATTATTATTAAAATAAAAATAAAATCTAGACTATGACAACATTTAATCTTAAATCCATATAAGATTTAAAAAAAATTGGGTTGAGATTAATTATTATTAAATTGGTCAACATATGATCATATCTATTTTCTTATTGTGAAGTCAATAATTTTATGATACATAGTTTTTAGTTTATATTATTAGTTTTGAAGGGATTATTATTGGTTTCATTTTTCTATAATTAGTATTTTTTCTTTTAGTCAATTAAATTATATTGATTTTTATGATAAAAATATATATAAACTTTTTTCAAAAGTAAATAATAAGCTTTTTAAATAATTTATTAAAAAAATATTATTTTATGTAAATTAATTTGATGAAATATGTGTATATTATTAGCCACTTCATGTTAATCTACTACGCATATTCCAAAAAATATTAAATTATTTTCTAATATTATTATTTTCTAATATTATTAGCAACAAAGAGTATGATTTACATTTTGTAGAGGTCTGGGTTTTAAAATATTTACAGGGTTGATTTTGGGGTGGATCCATGTTGCTTCCTTCATTCTATGGCCACCTCACATTTATCCCAAGAATTTGACAATGCTACATAAATTACCATTGAAAATATTTCAATTTTTTGGAAAGGATTTCTATTCAATGTTATGAAGATTGGGGATTTAGCAAAATGATTTGGGTTGTTTATACTTTTATCTTTCTCCACCTACACATTCTCATATGCTTGGGATTTTTAGGAGAATTTTATGTTAGGAAATTAGATACTTTGTTGTAATAAATAATAAGTAAATAAAATACAAATTTTCAATATTAAAGATAATTTCACTGAATGTACATGAGATAAAACATCAGAATTACATGTTAAAATTTAGAAAAGCTAAAGAAATATTTATAGTACAAGATATCAGGATCTATTAACTCTAATATAAAATGATTACATGCAAACTCATCATATATTATATGCGAACTCTACAAAGATAAATACATCTAATTGGTATGGTACTGTTAGGATTCCTCCCACTAAAAATAGGTTGGAAAATGCTATTAGAACTTTCCTTACTAAAAATAAAATTTAGTGAAATTTATTTTCCTAGAAATAGGGGTTTCACTCTTTTATTATTTACTTCCCCCCTAGACCCCCCTGCGACAATAATGGGGTGGGTGTGTTACCCACCCACACCCCCTATCAAAGAGTAGGATACAAATTGTGACACAAAGGGATCTTACATTTAACTTTATTATCACATTTCAAAAAAAAATCTATGTAAATTGAGAATGTCTATATTATAATTTGAAATTATTGTCCCTATTTATATGACCAATAAAGTTCTTGTTATATCATCATCCATTATACATATCTCTCTAATTTATATTTAACTGGAAACTAAATAATGTTTAATTTTTTTGGTATTTGAAGGTTTTTTAAAGGCTAACATGCCTTTCAACGAGACAGTTGTTTAACACCCTGCATTACTACAATTTAATATATCATGGCTGAACTACATTGAGTGTAGAATTTTGGAAATTCTTCATTCGAAAAATAATTATGGATTTAACAGTAATAAAAATAGCTACCTTGAAGGGGAATTAGGTTACCTTAAGTTTTTGCATGTGTAATTATAGATTTTATCCAATTTAATTTAAATTATCCCACATTCATGTCCAATGGCACTGTTTGCTAGTATTGACAATCCTTTGTGATGCTTCCCCCAGCTTTTGCCATAGTTTACTCTTTACGATTTCAATACAAATAAATTCAAATAAAAGGCATTTTTTATACAGGCAGTCAATTAGGTTTAAGTTTTGAACCCACTTGCTATACCTTAATCATATAACTATTTAGCTTTTAGCGACGAATGGAAGTTGCATGGAAGAGTTATATATTTTTACCCTTTGTAGTTAACGTGATTTTTATTATTTTAACCCACATAAGATTCAATAATTTCAAGTTGAGATTCATCATTATTAAAGTTTCCAATATATGATAGATATCTATTTTTCTTTGATGTAATCAATTATTTTTATGATACGTAGTTTTCAGTTCATATTATTTATTTCACTATCAAAAACTATAAATATTGAATCATATTAAATATATTCATTAACATCATTATTTAAATACTCATCCATGTTTAAAGATGTCATATTATTATTTTCACCAATTCAGTTCCTACTTTAATAAATAATTAAATTAATTATCATTTTAATACCTTAATTTCTTTTTCAAAGTCCTTTACTTGTATAGTTCATAGTTTGTGTAGATTGAAATTTTAAATCTATTTGTTTCTTTACATGAGAGTACAACTTTGGTACATATTGTTTATAAAAATGAAGTTTTCTTTTACAGATTATTTTTCCTCATCTTTTGTTTCTTCTTTTTCAGAATAATTTTAGACATTTTAAATGTTTGAGGATTTGTATAGAAATAATAAATACCAAATATATTCATAGTAAAAGTATACCAAATATATTCTTATCTATTTAAAATAAAAATAAAAATCAAATTCTCATTATACATATTCAATTGGGAGCATTGTTCAAAAGCATTATTTTAAATTGCAACCTTTCGAGTAACTTAAAGGGTATATTATTTTTATTGGATATAATAAAGTTGTTTCATAACATTATAATCTTTTCCATCTAGTACTTTGAATTTGTAAGCTTAAGGAAGATTTTAAGGGAAGTTTTGAGTAGTGTTAATATTGGATGTTAATTTAACTTTTTAATGTTTTAGTGAGTTTAAGTTCTAGATTGTTAAAGGGTTTGGGTATGGTAAATTAAAGTATAAATATGTAATAAATATAGACGCTAATTTTTAATAGAATTTATTTAGTTTGATCTTTTTAAAAATATAGATAAATGATGTTAAGAAGTATTTAGTTGAAAATTGATTAAGATAGAAGATATGGAGGCTATAAACTAGGACAAGAGCTGATCCAAGTGTCACAAAAAAGATTTAGGTATCAAAACCTTTCATAGACAGTAGCACTTTAATTGGTTAGTAGTGCCAATATAAGTAATTCCCTTATTTTAATGTTAATATTTTTTGTGCAAAATTATTCTGAGCTTCTGAGTGCACTAGTGTTTGAGTCTACTAAGCCTGTTCCTATGTGCATGAGTTCCAAATCCCTGTAGGTAATCTATATCAAATAATTTTGTATATAGACTCTAAACCTCCATGTTTGTATGGCATCCAATTAGCACAAGTAGTAAAGTGTGTTTTTAGTGGGGTAGGCTGGGCATCCTCAACACTTTGATATGACGAGAGTTGCCTACATACCAATACTCTGAGGAAGGATCAAGCTTAATGTAGTTCTTTGCACCTAAGTATTGGTGCAAGTGCAAGTGAAACTAGTATCAATATTGGTTTGAGTACATTTGAATGGACCCTGAAACTAGAAATCCGAGTATACTAATCTTGGGATGGTTGTAGATCACTATATACAAAATTAGGGTAGAATAGAGATTGATAACTTTGAGTGTGCACAACTTGTTCTGAGTTTGTTTGTGTAATTTTTATATGATGTCTATAAAAGGATAAAAGTTATGTATATATATATTGTTCTAGTGCTTGTGTGCGTCTTCAAAGAGGTCTAGGCCAACTCTAAGTGATTTTTGATTTGAAAATATATTCGTTAGTAAAAAAAGGCAAGAAAAGGATAATAACACTCAAACTGGGACACTAGTGCCATTTGTGTTATTGTCCAAATTATGGCGCTAGTGTTCAAGTGGCATAACCTGAGGCACTAGGGGCCAGAATGCTGAAGTGAAGATTTGGACTACTTTAGGGATGCTTAAGAATGTGTGTGGCCTGCACGAAGGTTGGATAAGTATTCAGATAGGCCTTAAGATATGTCTATGACTAAGCTAGGGATGGGTGGTCCCAAGTAACACTCTTAGCACTCAAGTATTATTTTTAATTGATTATAGATGCATGTGCTAATTTTAATGGTTGTATGATCATATTTATGCTTTTTTATAATATGTTTGTATATATATGTGTATGTGAAAAAAATAGCTTAGATCGTTAAAAATCTTAGATGCTTATAACAAATGCATATAGTCTATTATATTTCCTCCTATTAAAAACTATATCAAATATGAAAAGTGATGTTGAATAAACAACTATCATCAAAATTTACATGACAAGTAGGGTCAGACATTAAACTTAATGTGTAATTGGATGCATTTATTTCATATTGCTAAATAAAAGAGAAGACTAAAATTAATGGTTGTATGACTATTTTTGTATCCTTTCTGTACAATACAATGAATTAAAAAAAAATTAAAACATAAAATTTTGAGTAGACCGCTGGATATTGGTTGTTCAGAAGGTTGGTCAAAGGTAAAAACGTTGTTTATTGGATACACGATTTTTCTTGACTTCTCTAGCCTAGTGTGGATTTACATTGTACTACAAATTTTTATATCAATAAAAGTATGGTTTTCAATAATTTTTTTGAGTAGACCATAAAAAACTATAAAACACTACAACAGATTTTACATATTGTATTTTATATTTGTTCCTATTATCAAAGACAATGTTGAATAAATAACTGTCATTAATATTTTACATGGCAAGAATTTAGTCCTTAATTGGATGCAATGCTTGTAAATTACCATCGTATTTAATAATATATAAAATAAAGGGGATGTAAAAGTCAAAAGGTTGGTATCATTTTGTTTAATTAGATGCAATGTTTGTAAATTACCTTCATATTTAATAATATAGAAAATGAATGGGACGTAAAAGTCAAAGGATTGGCATCATTTAATTTAGTTGGATGCAATGCTTATAAATTATTATCATAAGGGAAAGGATTTAATAGTCATGCACCTTACCTTTATGCATATGTGGAGCTTAAACTGTGCCATGTCAGTACGTAAAATTGAGCGTCAATATATAACTTAATGAGTCTACTTCTCAATTCTAAATTTTCAGCGCATGACTTATATATACAAACTTAATATTTTAATTCCCATACAAAAAATATTTATAGAATCATTTTGGAGGTCCAACCAACCTCTAAACACCCGCCTTAATATTTTAATTCCCATACAAAAAATCAGTCAAAGGTCAATGGTGAGACATACACCCGCCTATAAAATATAAGCGAGAACCGAAAATAAAGAGTTTAAACTTAAATTAATACGGCTCAGTCCACATTATCTCTGTATCATGTTCGAGGTTTCGATGCAATAACACCTCACTCATGTTGCATTAAAGAACCTATTTTCGGCAGCAAACGAGCCCATCCCTGCACGGAATCACACATATTTTGCATTTGCGAAGAGCATGTACCGCACTAAATTCTAAAGATGCATGGATTAGGACAACCCATGAAGCAATGCTGCGACGGTTTGGAGAAGCTCACAGTGTTGCAGGCTCTGGGATGTAATTTTTGCTGCTCAGATCCGTTCAACCCATTTCCCTCATCTTCAAATCTGTCCATATTTATAAAAAACCCCGAAAAACCTTTAAAATTTCTCTAAGTAAATGGCCAAGTTTCCCCTATCCGTTGATATATGTGCTTCTTTTGCCCTTTTTAACACAACCCCAAAAAGAGGGATGCTCCTCTATTTTGTCGGTGTTTTTTTGTGTAGATGATGGCTGCCACGGGGTGCGTTACTGAGAATCGACTGAGGAAGTGTGCCAGATTGACTTAGGATGTTGTTCCCCTTACCGAAGAGGTTTGTGAGTCGACTTTGTGGTTTCATAAGCCCTAGATTCAGATGTAGTCACGGGTTCGAGTCCCTCTCAAGACTGAAATATTGAAGTTCATGTGTTTGGATTGGTAAGGGTGACGTGGTCATATTTCACTGTGAGAAATGGGTGCACTGGCAATTGTCTGTAGGCTCAGCCTACACTATGTAATGGTGGTGCACAACCTCAGGTTCGAAACCTGGGCAAAAATGTTATCATGGGCAAAGCCGAATCAATAGTTTCGGGCGTGTCGTACACCTGTTTTATATTTTGTGTTACACAGATTCTTTCGATAAAGGCGGCGAGCGTCAATCCTCAGTCCGACTACCATAACCACCGTATTTGTGGCAGAGACGGAAGTTACTATGTACCCAGCTTTAAATTTATGGATGTTTAAAGGCAAATCCTGGGAACTTTCACGCGACGGTCAAATTACCTCAAATAAATAATAATTATGATTAATGTTCAGCTACGAAAATTTCCGGAATAAATTGATATAGATGTATATATATTTATATATTTGGCCCATCGAATAACCCAAAATAAAGTTGAGAGGACGGGAGATGCGATTAGGGTTTCATCTTTGCAATCAGAAACCAAGGCACGGCGGTGGTGAGAGCAAACCTGCCATTGTGCGGGTAGGGCATTGTTCAGGGATTGTAGTAGTATCGGTTAAGCAAAGGTATAGTGTCAAGGTTGCTTGCACTCATTGATATGAGGAAATAGGGTTTGGGTTATCTTAAAAGATATTGTTCGTATTAAGGTGTTTTTAATATTGGTTTGTCTTGTAATTTTTTTTCATTTTGTATAGTGTGGAAAAATTAGAAGAAGCACTGATAGTGGGATTATTTACTCCGAAGTATTTGTGTTAATTTTTGTATTTATAATTTTTTTAGTTATTTGTAGGTTTAATGGGTTTTGGCTTCAGTCCACATAATTGTATTATTGGATGCATGCTCCTTGGACCAACAATTGTGAGATCTAGTTATTTTCTAAAAGGTTCCTCATAATTAAATTTTTTGACCTTAAAGATTATCAGTGTTTAAGGAGGGACTTTAGTTTTGGGATAGCGCTGGGCTCTTTATTACCTCTTCATTCTTCGATTTTGATTTCTCAATAATGGTGGCGTCAAAAATCGTAGTTTGGGTTCAGCGACCAAATCTCCCTCTTTGCTTTTGGCCCCTCAGTATGTAGAGAAATTGAAAACACGCTTGGAATATTCATCAATATGGATAAGGAGTAGGTTATGCAAGGGTTGTTTATCTATGCTAGCATTTGTGTGGTGGTAGACCTTAGCAAAGGTCTCCCAGAGAGAATCTAGTTGAAGCACAACACCATCTGTTGGATCCAAACTTTAGATTACAAAAATGTTACATGTAGATGTCATTTTTGCCATCCAACTAGCCATCTCCAAGGGATATGTCCTCATTCAGACAAAGCAAAAAAGAAAAAAGACCAATCTTTTAATCTTAAAGGTTGGCAACGATATGAGAACCCTCTTTCAAACAAGAGCACAAAAAAATCTAGAAATAGCATGGAGAAGAAGGAAGATACAAAGTTTCTTGGAAAACTCGTTGTGACAGAGTCCTTTTGCAAAACAATATCTGCATATAATACTACAAGTAGAGGAATTGAGATATCACATGATTTTGATATTTTTGAATATGATAAGATCAACCTCTATTTGAACCCCTTAGCGTAGTCTTACACTTCTAAAGGTTATTGTTAATCTGGTGGTTATTGGTATTCCGAAAGGTTAAATATAGATTCAAAAAAAAAAAAAAAAAAAGTGATAAAAAAAGTCATAATGTGAATACGGATTTGGCCATTTATTTGTTTACTACTCTAATTTATTTTGGTTAGTTTGTTTGTTTCTTATTTTCCTTTAAAATTTTGTATAACTCAATATGGTTTAATTTTTAAAGTGTGACTTTTCTACCTTCTTTTTTATATGACTAATATTATATTTTATCACATTTTATTAATAAAAATACATTTTTCAATTTAAAAAATATATAATATTTTTCTTAAAAAAAAATATCGTGGTAAGTTGAATGCTTTTAAACGCCTAGTATCAATTTCCGTGTAGGGAATGTTTAAATTCGTATATTTGTACGAGATACCAAAGTTGTAAGTATTTTTATTGAATTTGTGCGCAGATCTCCAAACGGTGGATATTTCTGCGGACTCAATGTCATTGCCTTATCTTCAATGTGAAGAAACGGAAGAGTCGAACGTAAACGGTGGTAAACTTTTAAGTATTTGTATTTATGTTTTTAAACCATAAATTAAAGTAGAAAGCTTATGAAAAGAAAATCTTGTGCGATCTTTTAAAAATTATTAAAGATTTTATAAATATTTACAAATTATTATAAAAATATATATTTTCATTTCATTTTTTTTATTTTTTTGAAAAAAAGACGTTTCTTGTAATTTTTGGTATATTTCCACAAAGATTTTAACATAGAGGTAGGATTGAAAATCAAATTTAACTTTTGCTTTGAAGATTAATTAAACTTAATATTCTTCATTTTTTTTTGGAAAGGTGTACAATTTTATTTTCTAATGAATTTATATTATTAAAATTATGTTTTTCTAATTAAATATTTTAATTATTGTAATTAAAAGTTGAAATAAAAAAAAATATAATATAATGTTAAACTTTTTGAATGTATCATAGTTTTTCTATCTTAATTCATGAGGGTTGTTAGTTTTGTACTAACAAACACTATTAAGATATTGTCCTTCCTAGTTACAATCACAATGTTGAGATGTTGTATTTCCTTATTAGATACCTCAACTACCAAAAATAACAAAAATACATGCATGAAGACTAATTCAACATGCAAAACCATATATGTAACATAACATGATAGAAAATTTCATTATTCAAATTAAGCAATAAAAATAAAAATATTCTGGTTGAGCATAGCCTACAAAACACTTTAGTGCGACTCAACATTAGTTATAATGTAATAATGCTGAAATATATATCAAACACTTTTTTGTATCAGATAATATGACTACAAGCAATTCATATGTTGACATAAAATTATATTATCTATTGAGTTGTAATAAAAATATGATCTATGAGTTATTATGATCTTAAATGCTATAAGAGTGTAATGCTCAGATATTTCAAACATTAAGATGTAAAATAAAATATATCTTAGAACAACATGCAAATAATAATTAAGTCAATACTAATAAAATTTATGAACCAAAATCTATGATAAATACATATAATTTTTTTGCAAAAAATACAGAGGAAGATGAGTAAGGTAGTAAGATTGATAAAATAATTCCATATTTGAGTTGATTCCAAAGAAAAAATATTTTTGAATTGAGATTTACGATAAAAAATAATAATGGGAAGAGGATAATTTTTATTTTTTACTTTTCACATTCATTAATGTTATGAAATTAAATTATTATGAATACACAAATTAAATAATTTATCTTTTGAGATATAATTAAGAGTTATTAGTATCTAATTAATATATACCTTAAAATTGTGTGAATTCTCCATTCTAGTTGTTTTCTTTCAGAAATGAAAGGTACATTCACATTTTTTAAATTTTTTTAAGGGTGATTTTTGAGTTGCACTTTTAGGATGGGTTTGAACCTCTTAAAAGGGATAGGAAAAATTCATTTTTTATGTATATTTTTAGTTAAAATAGTAACCATGCATTTTAATCTTCAAATTCCATTTGCGAATTTTATTTATATTTATAAAATATAAGATAAAATTGGTCTTTTTTATCAAAAAATTATTTTAATTTCTCAAATGTTTAAATGGGTATTATTTGAAATGCTCACATTCCCATCATTTTGCATTTATTTGTATCAAGAGAACTTAGTCAGTATGAATCCAAAGTCAAGGTTAATGTCAACTACAAAGTAGAATATTTAATATTGATATTATTTGCTATTACTAGCCATAATAGATTAATAAGATTGTAAGAAAAATGTATCTAAAATAAAAATTTTCAAGATAAAAAATTAGAAAAAACAAATAACAAAATAACTAAGTTATTAGGATCTTTCTCCTAAAAATATGGTTAATTTTTATCTTTGAAATTAACGTTAAAGAAAAGAGTATAAAGTTGAACTTTAAAATAAAGAGTTATGTTGATGATTATTTAAGACATAAACTTTATGTAGGGTCATCTTTGATGATTAGAATTACATATTTTTATCCTTATAATGAATATGAGCTCATCAAGAACCTTGATTTCATCTAAAGAGGTAGCATAATCTACCAAAAATATAATAATAAATTGGACACTTACATACAAAATGGTCCTATAATTCTATTTTTTTACTACAAAGTTTTCACATATTCTAACGTTACATAATAAAGTCTTTTGACTCTATACAAATTAATGAGAGTATACTAGTAATTAGTCAAAAAAAACTTAAATTGAAAGAGAGTCTGGTGTAATTAGGAGTAATAATACCTCCATATTTTATATGTATTTTTTTTGAAACCAGTTTTAATAGTTTTGTCCAAGTTTATTTTATGTAAAACTTTGTGTGTATGTGTGTGATCCTCTCTCTCTCTCTCTCTATATATATATATATATATATATATATATATATAATCTTTAGAAAAAAATGTACATCAAACATATCAAGTATTCTTAATCCCTTATTCACATAACTTCATAGTAATTAAAAAGCTTTGAATGAATATTCATTATGCCTTATTTTTATACTTTTTATACATATTAATATGTGAAGAAATATCACTACATGATAAATAACTAAATTGTAAATGGGATGTATACCAAATTCAACCATAATAATTACATGTGAACCCTTTTGCCTGAAAGGTTTTAGATAGCAAGGAAATAAAAAATACACTAACATGATCTTATATATTGCTATGAAGTCCAAGTCCAAAATTATCTAAACTGTACAATACTATTGATGAAACTAAAGTTTGGATGATACACAATTCTATTTTGATATTTAAAGGAAATTTTGAAGAAAACCCACCAAAACAATGTTATAAACTAGGTGGAAAATATTGATGGAAAGGGATTTGTAAGGATGAAAAATATTTAAAATTAAAATTTATGACTATTGGATAAAATGAATAAATTTTAATATTTTGTTGTGATTGTAAAAATAAATGTTGTTAACTATCTTAGTAAAATTGTCCAACAAATTTTAATTATACTCTCATAATAAAATTTATTTATTTAATTGTCTTTTATATTTACATACTCATGTTTATTGTTAGGACCTGAAATAACGTAAGATATTTTAAAGCTCTTATGATTAGATTAGAAAAACATGGGTGTGAAATTGACATGCTTATGAATTACATAATTTAAATTGCACACTTGCATCAAGATAATCTAGTTGAATCCATTAAAACAAATTAAGGTCACATTACAAAATTAGAACACATGTGTAATAGGAGACACAATGGCATATGATGGCATTCAATTATATGGTCTTTGAGGGAAACTTGATGTCTAAAAAGGACATTTGGAGGGCCATCGATTATTAATCGTAAATGGAACATATATAATTGAATTATTAAAGATGATACTTATATTGATCATAAATATGCCTTCAACATCAAAATCTAACTTTGACCTTGTAAGTCACTTAAAGAAGGTAACTTAATCCCTAAAAAAAGATATTTGGAGGGCGATGAGTTAATAATCACAAATAGAGGATATATTATTAGTATATCTAAAAATAATTCTTAATTTAAATTATACATTAAAAACTAAATTCAACCTTAATATGTCACTCAAAAAAAATAGAATAAGTGATATTTAATAATAAAAATTATATATATATATATATATATATATATATATATATATATATATATATATATATATTAAAAGACCAAATTTTGGCTCGTAACATTTGTATATTTCATATCAATGTTGTTATAATTGTTACTATAATAGAATTAGTGATATTTAATAATAAAAATTATATTATATATATATATATATATATATATATATATATAACACCAAATTTTGGCTCGTAACATTTGTATATTTAATATCAATGTTGTTATAATTGTTACTATAATTGTTGACATAATAAAATTGTTATAAATCGGTCATATCGGGGCATGAGATTAAAAGGGCAATCATGCTAATAATGGCTTACGTTGTTAGTCCTCCATCAACACAGTAAATTTGTTCAAGGATGATGTTGGTCCATGCACTCATGAATTCTCTTCAAAATGTTATGCCCATTATTTCCATGTATGGCCTCCACTTAGTTTATTCACCATATGACACTAGCATTTTTATATGTAAAGAACACAAAAAAAGACGTGGCATAAATCGACATAGTGCCATGAAAATAACGATGGGGAACCATACTTATGTGAAGTGGCTAAAACGGAAATGAGGAGGAAGAAATATATTGGCAGCTAAATCTCGAGGATGTGGTGGGGTTTGTTATATAGTCATGTATGTCACCATCGTCATTGTCACTTGGTTTAATGTTGGACATGTCATTTACAAGGTTGTTGTTTTTTGGGAAAACTTGAGAATAACAAAAAGTTTAAGAATAGACTACTATTATCTTGGTATAAAAATAAGTACATGAAGGTGAATTTTAACGGGTTTACTATTATTTTGGATCTATAAATCTTGGATAAAGAAATATTAATCTTTAAAAAAAAATTAATATCAATCTTTGAAATTAATTTTTTTTGAAGTGACAAATTTAATGGATTATGGTTATTTCTTGAAGATTGATTAATTGGGTTTCTTCAATATGAAAAGTGGATTTTATTTCTTCTTTTACTTTTCAAAAAGTTTTTTAATTATCATATTATTTAATAAATAGAATAGATGTTTGTTTGTTTGTTTTTTTTTTTTTTTTTTTTTTGAGATACCCTTAATCCTTTAAAAATATTGATATTTCTTTTTTTAGTTAGTAAAATGTTTTTATATTTCAAAATTGAATTTGTATAACACTTTAGTTTGGATCAGAATTTTTAGTCTATCTTTAAAATTATGGAATAATTATATCTTACATTAGATTGGACCTATAATTTTATTCTTGTTTGACATTGTTCTTACAATGTTGAATAGTTTTGAAGGAGATTGTGCTAGATTATGCATCAGTATTAACTTGAATAATCATTTAGTTAAAGAGTTTGAACTAGTAATTAGTGATTATTATTGGGTCTAATAAGTTGATTATGAAAGGTTTCTTTTCAAATAAAATTGACGCCATGCTTAGGAACATTTATAGGCAAATTTTCCTATTTCAACTATGCCCCACAATCCTTCTGCTTTGCCTTTCCCCAAACCCATGCCCTCCACCAACATCATTCTTTTTATTGGGTCTGTAAATCCCAATCTCATCTCCTTTTCCCCATTAAAATTATGACCGAGGTTGTTCTTTTAGAACACAAACTTATTGTGGATATTTTTATTTTCCCAATACATGTTATTAATTTTGTGTGCGCTTCCACTTCTCTTATTTCTGTGATCAAATATACTCCTCTCCCTCTCCCTCATCCTTATTATGATCCTCCTCATTATTTAGAAAACCTTTTGAGATCTCCAATTTAACTTGTGACTTTGATTGCATACCTAATATTATTATAAAAAATTTAAAATATGAAAAAAATAAAAAATAAAAAAAATCTTAAATCTGGAAAAAAGAAGTAAAAAATATTAAACTTCAATTCTAAAAAATTTAAATAATAAATTTGCAGAGTCCTCAACACAAACTCTAATTTAAAAAAAAAATAACACCATAAAACTATTAGAGGGAGGGAAGGGCAAATTTGTGAAGTCCTCACCACAAACTCTAATTTTAAAAGAAAAAATACCATGAAACTATTAGGGAGAGAGAAGAGCCCTTCCAATGAGCAAGTAAGATCTTATTTAGATCATTGTGAAGATAAAGAAGTGAATTGACTTTAATACAAAACCACATGGGATAAATCAAAAGTAAGCCACATGCATTTATAATATTGTAACCAATGAATAATAATCTCAAGTTCATCGTTAGGGAATAGAACCTCCGAACCTTCCCGAGTTTCTAGTTTTAAAAAAAGTCGGGTCAAAACAAGGTTGAAATAGCCACACATAAAATGAGTTGTATATTGTGCTACGAGAAAGACGTATCGGAATAGACTCGGAGGAAGGTGGTACTTTATTACATGTAGAGAGTAACGTATCTCTTTGAATATGGGATTGTTTTTCAAATTAATGTTTAGTTTTAAAATAAACATTTCACGTTTTTGATGATTATGTTCATTTATAATATTTGTAGCCAATAAATAATAATCTTCAGTTCATTGTTAGAGAATAGTCTCTAAACTTTTTGGAGTTTTTTATGTAAATAAAGTTGGGTTAAATTAAGGTTGAAATAATTATATATAAAATGAGTTGTATAGTATGTTACGAGAATGACGTATCAAAGATTATAGTAGTTATGAGAATGATGTATGTGATTATAGGTAGAGATTAACATATTTTTTTGATGATTGTTGATTTTAAGTGTTATGTATACAAAACTCAGCAATTTATATATGTTATAATTGACACTTTTATTCCTTAAGAACATTTTAAAAATGGTAGTGGACATTTAAATTACATAGATTATATAGTTTAGGCTTCTTTACCTATTTTGTATTATTATACATAAATATATAATAATTACATATAATAGTTTTTATTATTGTATGTTTGAAGGTATTATTTAGAATCATTAAATTATATATAATATTGGTAATTTTTTTTAATTATATATGAATTAATGTGAAGAAGGGATGGAAAATATTTAGTATGTTCAATATAAATCTTTTTTTTTATAAGTACTTAGTATTAATATTAATTTCATGCCTTCTAATACCTTTTTCATGGATGAACATTATATCTTGAAAAGAGATATTTATAAAAACATTAGGTATGAAATATAGAAAACTAATATAAAATAAAATGAGACATAACTATTAGAAGTTATCATTGTCAATAAAAAATACATCACTACTTAGAGTATATGATGTGAGTGTAGTGGGTTTTAAGACTTCTTTAGAAAAAATTAAGGATTTATATGAGATCTTATTCATTATGAGGATAAAATATGTAAAACTCTATTTATCATAGATATTACCTAGCACAAAGATGACATATTTAAGATTCATCAACATAACTCTTTATTTCATGATTAAAATTCAAAATCATTTATTCAACCTCATTATTTTGGTTGAAAAGTACACTTTTATTAATATAACATATATAATACATCACCAATCATAAAAAAAATATAGGTAGAAAAGTCACAACCCAAAATAACCAAACCAAGCTTAAAATGAACACTAAAAAGAGCAAAGTCCAAAAAAAGACACCACCTGGCCAAAAAAACCATAGTTAAACTAACTCAAGTGCACATTAATAAAAATAAAGAAAGATAAAGGAAAAAACATAAGGAGACCATTAAGCACTGGCAACAAACTTGGCATCATCCAAAAGTGGAGGATCCTAAGGGTTCCTCCCCACCCCTTGATCTCGGGATCATCATCAACCAAGATGAGGTCCCATCCATCAGTCTGCTGCTTAATTTTAGCATCATTATATTGCTTAGAATCTTTTGTAAAAGTATAAATGGCCAATGCTAGCCACAAGAACTTATCCTATGGAGAGTGCCTCCATACCCTTCCACACCCCCTGCCACACCACCACTATATTTATTGATCCTATTAGATCTTCGAAGAGGATATGGATAGAAAGAGTGAGGAGAAGTGCTACTCTAGGTTTGAGACTATTGATTGAGAGATCGATGATATCGTCTCACATGCCCATAACTCTAAGGAAGATGGTGGGGAGATTGATCATGAGCTCACAACTGACTGCAAAAGGAGTATTCCCTGAATGGTCTTAGAAGATCTATAGATAATGGAGATCAAGCCAAACCTTATATGTTTAAATCCTAATCTAAAGGTCAACTTTAGAAATCACTATAACTTTATTAGTTACAAAAAATATTTTTTCCATGTCTTCATTATTAAAACATGATTTATTTATAGTTTGCGAAATACAAAAAAAATATTAGTATGGAAATCTACTGGAATATGTTATATCTTACAGGAAGTAGGGTGGAGTCACCTAGGAGAGCCATCTTTCAACTGAACATTTCAGGCCTAATGGGTTTAAAAAGGGTATGAATCCATCTATAGGTAGGTTAGGCATGAAAACAAAACCAAAAGAGGTGCTTAATGGATTATGGGTGGTGATAGGATTTCAAGTGGGAGTTTAAACCCCCATGTGTTTGAGTTGGTCCCCTATATGTAGACCTTAGTAGATAATACACAAAAAGAAATGAGTTTTATTAGGCTCCATACAAGCCACACAAACATTACTAGACCTTTGAACCCAAATATTATGGATATATGTAAAATACCATCAATGATTAAGGGTTTTAGTATCAATATGTTAAGGGGAAAAAATATTATAACCCAACCAAGGAGATTCATAACATAATGATGTATATGTAGGCCAAGACCAATCATCTCACCATGACGTAAGAGATGAAACTCCAATTTAATGCAAGTAGTCTTGAATTATGGAACTCTATAAGTCAAAAATGGATTTTGCATCTTCCTTATTTAGATTGAACTTACACTTTACCATATTCCAAGGAAGTTAGTCTTGAGTGACCTGACATAAGAGGTCTCCAATCATATTGATACATTTTTTAAATAGTCATAAACTTTTGACCCAAGGGAACATGGAAAAAGGAAAATTGTGGAAATTCAACATGGGAGACCACCATGGGGATTGAAAATTGAGATAAAAACTATTTATAAACCCTTCCCCCATATAGATGAGGTGAGGTTGAAATTTTACTAGGCCTTATAGATACTTTGCATGACAACAATTTCCCCTATCTTAACTGGCATTGGGGTGATGACAATGTTGTGTAAACCAATCCCTTGATAGGCGTTTTTACCAAGTGGGCAACATTGATAGATGTAGTTCCTCAATAAGATTTTACAGGCCTTAACCACTTCCAAAATTTTAATGATCCATTTAGCATTGAGAAAAAGCCCTTAAATCTTAATATTAATGAGCCCAAGCTCACCAGCTTATTTAATGCAATAATAAATGGCCTAAGAGACATGGGAAAAACCATGGTGCCCTTCATAATTGGCTTAGAAAAAGTCTCTTGGGATATTTTCTAGCTTCACATAAGAGGCATTAAAAGGATCCCAATAATATGAGTAGTAAACATGAGTAGTAGCGAACACCTTAGAACATATTTTGAACTTCATAGAGAAAGTCAATGGTTTGGTGATCTAGAAGGATATTTTTTCTCAACTCTTTAAACCACATATGACCACTACCCTATTAACAAGTCTAAAAAAAAAATGGAATGCCTAATAATTTAACACTAATGCAAGAAAATGATCCATTGACACTTATATCCCTCCAACCAAGGAGATTTAGGTGAAAGGAACTAGAAATAACATTGAGTCTTTTGCCATTGAATGGAAGACATAAAGGCAAGGGATAAAATATCAAGACATTCCATAGCATACTTAATAGAGTCCTCATCTTCTTGAAGAGTCAGGAAGGAGTCATCAACAAAGTGAACATTAATCAACTTGTGGTCTAAGTTAGGGAGATAAATAGCCTAACCAAATCCTTGGAATCACGACTATAAAAAATATAATCAAATTCCTCAATAGATAGAGCATAAAGAGAGGGTGCAAGGGGGCACCCCTATTTAATATATATGTGAATATCAAAGTTTTGGGCTTAAGATTCATTTATATTAATATAATCCCTAGCATCCTAAAATATACCTGAGACCAAACCCAAGACCTTGAACCATTGCTATAATAAAAGGCCATGCAATCTGATCATAAACTTTCTCAAAATCAATCTTGATGAATAGTGCCTTCTTCTTGGATAACCTATCCCATTTCATACCTTCCCAAACAATAGTAACATTATGAAAATTTTATTTATATTGAATAAACCATGTTTATTCAGTTCTCATAATTAAGGGGAGTAGATACTTGATTCTGTGGGCTATGAGTAGATGCTTCTCATAATTAGCTATGATTTTGTAAGAAACATTAAGAAAGGTGATGGTCTTCTAGTTGGTAATTCCCTCAGTGTAAATGGACTTAAGAATGAATTTGATGTTACCTTGATTAATGAGATGTCCTAAATCATTGCACAAAACACCTTCAATGTAGACTTTATGAAGATTAGGTCCAACCATATCTCATAGGGATCGATATAATTTAGAGGGAAACCCATCAAATCTTCAGGATTTGTCAAAGGCCATCTACATAACAACTTCCTTAAGGTCACTGAGACTGAGTGACCTATCTCAGGAAATTCTATGTACTTATCAGATCTTACAAGGGATCAATTCAAAGTAATGATAGAGAGCAACTTTATGAGCAGGAGAGGAGGGTTGCATAGTAAACACTACATAATAATGATGCACAAAAGCTTATAAGATGTTAGGGAATTTGGGATTTATTTTTGTTTTTAGTTTGTCTTTATCTAATAAGAAAGAAACATTCTTTGGTCACTTTGTCTCCAACTTTCAACCTATGCATCTATCTTCTATGTTGTTCTCCTATGACCTTGTAAACCTTGGCTAACTAGAGCTTATGTATACACATGGCAACCTAAGTCTACAGATGAGATCTTAAAGGTGTGACTTCCAGCTCATGTGAAACCCTAATGTATTCATGGTTTTTATCCTGATGAATACACTACCTAAGGAGAGTCACTTGCTTGTAATAAATCTAGAGAAAAGAGATAATGTAGTCCATTGCATTAGCCCAAGACTCAATCCAACTAATATCCCCTATGTGTCTAGGAACCAGGTTCCAAATTTTAATGATATACCCAACAACCTACTCATGTTTGAGATGGGCAGTATTGAGGTAAAACTAATAATTATAGGATTTGAATTAGGGGATAGTCTACTGAATGCATAAGCAAATAGAGTGATGGTTAAACAAGAAAGTCTTTAATATCATAAAAACATGCCAATCATGAACATGAGTGAATAAGAGAAGGTCTTGTTCTTTTATCAAAGCACAATCAAGGTTCTTAAGAAATTGATCTTCTCCTTGACGAATATTAGACCATGTGAACCAAGGAGAATTTAATTCTCTCCTATTGCAGTGGTTGAGATAAAAAGCCACAAATTTATTTTGCATGTAAAACCATGCCTCCCATTCTCCTACATGATATATCATGGGAAGACATCCTTATTTATCTTAAATATACTCAATCATGTTAAAATCACCACAAAAATTCTAATACACATCCAAAAGAGAATCTACAAACCATCTATAGAGCAAAGTGCATTCTATAACATTATTAGAGGCATACAAGTTGACAAGGCTAATGATGTGATTAACAAAGTAAAAAAAAGTCCAAACCACCTAATGGGTGGGGTTGAAACCCCAATAAATAATATTTTGAGATAACTCAAGTGATAAAAGGGTGACAACCCCTCCAAAACTAGGCTTGTGACATGTTACTTGACAAAGGGCCCCAAAACAAATACTGTGAGAAATAGAATGAAGTAATAAACCAAAAAATTTGAATTCTTACATGAAACATATTTTCATTTTGTAAAAATGACGAGAATTTTACCTAAATGTATACTTACATGTCAGATAAATGAGCCCTCTAACATTCTAAGAGTAAATTATCATTGGGAATCATCAAGATTCATATCATTTCCCTCTGTAAGACCTGAAAGGGACATAAACCAAATGTAAGTTGATCTAGGAAGGGCATTGTCTCCAAGTTTGAAAGGTTTCCTTTCATTTAGAATATAAACCTCATATATAGAGGGTGAGGGACTATGAGAGTGCCAAAAAAAAACATTATGGTTTATGGTCACAATACCAAGCTCTAAATTTGATTCATTCACCCTTGAAGGGGGTTGATAAGATGGAGTTGTAAGAGAGGGAGATAGAAAGGAAATAAAAATGGTGACCACTTGAGGAGAATATAAGATAGGAAGTTGGGGCATAGGGACTTTACGAGTAGAAACTAATGAACTAGGCATCCCTACGGGTTGGTAAATAAATGGCTAGGGTTTGGTACTTCCATGAACTATATTATTATTCTTATTAGAGACTGTTATCCACCCATCCTAGAATTATGACATTTTGAATCGGACCCACTTTTTTCTTGAGGAACAAAAGGAGTGGGGACCATTAGAGGGCATTCTATAATCATATGGTGTGAATCTTGGTACTGGAAACAAGTGTTTAGGAGGATGATATAAATCATAGGTTGTGTTAAATGATTATTACCCACATAAATATTAATGGACTCTTTGAGGTTTTTGTCAAGGTCTATATTCACATTGACTCTTATCTAAGGATGTGGTGCATATAAATTTTATTATTCATTATAGATAAAGTGACCTATAGGATTGATATGATGGTGAAAAACATTCCATAGAGGAAGAGGTAATCTTGGAAATTATGCCCAAACTAGGATTTTAAGTTTAGCTTGTTTTGAGACTTGAAAGTCTTGGGTCCAATGGGAGAAAATAACCAAAGTGTTGAGAATAAATGAGAGGCCATGGTTAAAAATAGTTTTTCAATGTGTCAGGGTTTGTGAAATGAAATAGAAATAAACCCTTAATGAGGTTTTGAACCTATTATAGTTTCACCCCATGGCCTTCCCAATGGTAGTGAACCTACTTCTTTAATAGGCTCTCGAGAAGAACTCTACCCTTAAAATAAGAAACTAAGGTAAAATTTTCAAAATAATAATAAGCTTTATCAAACTTTGATATTTATCCAGAACCACATCTGATAAAGGAGTGTTAGGTTGAGAGTCAGTACCTCATGGTAGACCTTCGGGACAAACTTACAACTTTATTTCAGTGCCATTACTTTTAAGGCTCCCACTAGCTATCCCTACATCAAATGATGCATAAATGGTGGTGATGGGCATTTAATAAAGTGAAGGTAGCACCATTTAAATGGTAGAAGGCTAACCTAATTGAACACAATAAATGTGTTGTTATAACAGAATTAATCCCACCTAGATCAAAGATAGATTGATGATGTGATGGATGGAGAGGAAACCCTAAAACACCCACAAAAATATAGTATTTTTTAAGGCTCTATCTCAATGGAATCCTCAATCTCAATTTTATAGATGTAAAATAACCCACTATTCTACTTGTTAGTCCCAAGATTTCAAAAGAAACATATCAATAACTTACCTCTTATATTTAATGTTTTCCTTCCGTTTTCTCTTGCAAGTTCTTATTTTTAATGTACTTTTATTGAAGTCATATTAAATTATTATAGTTATCATTAAACAATAATATATACTCACATTTATATTTGTAAAAATGCAATATATCTATCCATATAATTTACAAATTAAGCAAGATAAAATTTATCAATTAATACAATAAATCAAACTAATGTGTAATTAAGAATATTCTAAAATAAATAATAAGTAAAAAGAAATAATTTAAAAAATTATCTTAGTTTTTATTAAGCTTAGATATAGTTATTAGAAACAAATAACAATAAAAATCTAGGAGAGATTAAAAAACCTAAAGCACTCAAGATGAACATAATGTTTTTTAGAGTGCACTCTATGGGTAATGGGAGTAAGTTCGAAGAACATCTTGTAATTTTGTCTAGCTATGAGTTTAAGATTTGGAAATGATGCATCTAGTGTGGTTATAAAATGTGAGGATGTAGTTGAAATCCATGTTTTGTAATCCATGCATTCTATGGGTAATGGGAGTAAGTTCGAAGAAACATCTTGTAATTTTTGTCCAGCTATGAATTTATGATTTGGAAATGATGCACCTAGTGTGGTTATAAAATGTGAGGATGTAGTTGAAATCCATATTTTGTAATCCATGCCAAATCTTGCATGTGTTTTGAGTAAAAAATTAAAAATAAAAATTATAAGCTAAGTAAATGTCATGTTTATAAAAATAATTTATGATTAATCTATTAAAGATATTTCAAGATTAAAACCAATATCACATGTTGTATACATCTCTAAATAATAAATTCTCACTTACCTCACATGGATGAAAAAAATAACCTAGAAGGCTCCTAAGCATTAGATCTATAAATAAGAATGGATATTATATGTCCTAATTTGACATGTAAGATAACTTACACGAAACAAGTATCTCATAATAAATTATTACAAGCATAATATGTAAGATAGGAAATAACAATATAAATTTATAATATAATAATATTTCATCGTAAAATTATGTATGTCAAATAAATATTCACACAAGGGTATGTAATATAAAATATATAATCACAAGTATATGATTCCTTAAGAAAGAGATATAATCAATATAAGCACTTTAGTCTTACGTCCGATAGTGGAAACAAATTTCATCTTAATGTATGTTAGTGGGAGTTCATCATGAAGACATGCTATGTTAATCTCATGCACACCAGTTTAGGCTCTAATTTCACTAATGGGTTTTATTATGATTAACATATTTTAAATCCAATGATAATATTCAACTGTTGTAATAAAATTAACATAAAATAAAAATTAAATTTCTTAATGTACTTTATTAAGGGATGTTTGGATTCATTTTCGTAATATTTTGTTTAATAAGTTTAACATCAATATGAAAAATAAGGTTATAAATATTCACAATAGTTTAATAACCTAATTTTCCACCATAAAACTAGGTAAAAGTGTCTACATATTCGGTTAAAACTGTGTATGATTTATGTTCTTAATTATGAATTAACAAAGAACTATGTTTGAATATCTTAGGATTCCTAAGTATATCAATATTGACTTTAATTATATGCTTAGAAATAAAGGTATACCAATCTTCCACATAATGTTTATTATGAAAATAATTTAGATCGTCAAATTCTATATCATCGCTATTATTAAATAAAGGCTGGTCTTCACTAAAATAATCATTATTATTCAAATAAATATAGAATCTAGACTATGGCAACATTTAATCTCAAATCCACATAAGATTCAAAGAATTCGGGTTGAGATTCATCATTATTAAAGACATAGAATCATATATATTTTATTACGTTGAAGTCAATTACTTTATGATACATAATTTTTAGTTCATGTTATTAGCTTCGGAGGGATTATTATTGGTTTCATTTTGATATAATTGGTATTTTTTCTCTTGGTCAATTAAATTACATTGATTTTTATGTAATTTTTTTTCAAAGGTAAATAGCAAGTTTTTTAATTTATTTCTAAAAAAAAAATATTTTTTGTGAATCGATTTGATGAAATATTTATATGTCATTAGCTACTTCATGTTAATTTACACACTATATTGATATTCATGTTATAAAAAATGTAGTGATTTTTTTAACAGGATATCTATCATCTGTGTAATAGTAAACTGTGAATATTTAAAACTATTTCTATCGCTTTTGCTATCATATTAAATGCATATTCCAAAAAGTTTTAATTTTTTTTTGCTGGTGTTATTGCCAATAGAGCGTATGATTTACATTTTTCAGAGGTTTGGGTTTGAAAATATTTGCAGGGTTGCTTTTGGGGTGGATCCCTATTTCCTCCTTCCTTCCATGGCCACCTCATAGTTATCACAAGGCTTTGAAAATGCTATGGAAATTAGATGCAAGGTTTAAATTTTTGGAAAAGGATTTATGTTCGATGTTATGAAGATCAGTGATTTGGAAAAATGATTTGGTTTGTTTTAAAGTTTTAGCTTTCACTACCTACACAATTCTGTAGGCTTAGGATTTTTTAGGAGAATTTTTCAACTAGGAAACTAGATACTTCCAGCAATAAATAACTTAGTAAAAAAATAAAAAATTACAATAACAGAGATAATTCAACTAAACATGCATGATTCAAAATCCCATAATTACGTGTTAAAACTTTAGAAAAGTTAAGGAAACATCCATGGTGTAATAAATTAGGCTTTATTTACTCCAAAATAAAAATATTACATGTAATCTTGTCATAGATTATATGTGCATCCCTCAAAGATAAATACACCTAATTGACATAGTACCATTAGGAATTCTCCTAAAAAAAATAGAGTGAAAAAATACCATTAGAAATTTCCTTTTTAAAAAAGCACTTCAATGGAATTTGTCTTCTTAAAAATAGGGTCTAACTCCTTGATTTTTTTTTTTGTGGGGTTGGTTGGTGTCACCCCGCCAGCCCCCCCCCCCCTTGCCCCCCC
Source organism: Torreya grandis (assembly GCA_037957365.1). Classification (NCBI taxonomy): domain Eukaryota; kingdom Viridiplantae; phylum Streptophyta; class Pinopsida; order Cupressales; family Taxaceae; genus Torreya; species Torreya grandis. Next base: position 1,789,884 of record JARHVA010003257.1, read on the forward strand.
CCGGAACACCTCCCTATCGAGGAGTGGGATATAATTTGTACCATAAGGGGATCTAACATTTAATTGTAGTATCACATATATAACATTTTCTATGTAAATTGGGCATGTTTATGTTGTGATTTCAAAAATTATTTCTTATTATATGACCAACAAGTTTTGTGATATATCATCATCTATTATACATATCTCTCTAAGTTGTATTTATTAATTTTCAATATAATAAATTGGAGACAAAACTTAATAGAACAAGATTATTTAATGTGGTATCTATTATCTTGGGTCGTGGTTAATATAAATCATGACAAATTTTAACCTTTATTTTGTAAAAACCAAAAAATTAAATAATTTTTAATTTTTTTTTGTCATTTTTTTAAAAGCTTAACATGCCTCACAAAGAGATAGTTTCATAACATAACACTTTTTATTACTAAAATTTAATCTATCATGTGTATATTTAGCTAACTACTATGTTAGGGATTTACTTCATTTATAAAACCATGTCCTTGTGTTATGCCAAACGTAATGGAAGGACATCATACTACTCTATAGATAGTTTTTATATATTTGTGTGCAAATTTATATAATGTAATATTTTGTTAAGGAAGACTTGTTATTAAAAATTTAATGGATTTATAAGGTTTCATAAATGCAAATTGGGTTAGAAATATTAATGTGCAATATAGTACTACTAGGGGAATGGATGAAGATAAAAAGGTGTTTTTGGAGAAAGTTGATAGATTAAATCATTTTCCTAACTCATTCATGAAGTTTATTAATTATAAGAAGTTTTTTTTTTTTTTTAGGAAATCAATGGGAATATATTCCTTTAAATTTTTACTTTGTGTGTAACTTTCATTATTTTATTTAAGTGTGCCCCACTAAAGAATTATCCTATCAATTGGAAAATTGAGGATATTTATTGCCTACTTTGTATATTTAATAGTGATTACAAACTTTATACATTCCCTTGATAATGGAGTATCATGGGTATGTAAGTGCTTTTGGTTAGGTTTAGGGGGCTAATCACCACATGAATATGTTTAAAGAGAGATTATCTGTGAAATATTTTTAGGGTCCTTATGAGTGGCTTCCCTAACTGTGATTTTATACCCATTTTATTATAATATTGGTTCAAAATTTATTTTATTTATATATTTATAAATTATTACATATGTATTATGACTAAAAATTAATTTAAATACCTTATTATATTGTAAAGGGTTTATTTAATTGATTTTAACCGTAAAATTATATTCAAAGCTAAAAATAAGAAAAATATTATTTGGATTAAGAGTATCATTACTTACTTTTTATACAAATGAATATTTTTCTAGCATTGCTTTGCATGCATAAGCTTATCAATATTTTTATACGTTATCTCATCCTCCCTTTGAATGGTTAGGTGAACATACTATGCTAATACAAATGTTATTAGCACTATCTCAAATTGAAATTTTCTGCGATACTATGGGTATTTATAATAGTACAACCTATTCCTCATATTCCTTGTAATAGTGTTGCATACTCGGCCCAAATTGATTGGTTCGGGATTTATGGATTCCTTGGTATATCTTCCTCATTCATTCCATCTATGATCCTCTATTTCTATAGTACCTGAATTTTCCTTCACCTCTTATGTAGGTCCATATAGTATGTGTAATAATCCATATTCAGTAGAGCGATAGGTACATGTATGAATTTACCTTCATAATAACATATGTAAATCGATATATAAATGAAAACGTAGGAAATGATTCGATGAACATGATACACCTCTTATTTATGCTGGCATGATGCAACTTAGTAGTATACATTTGTGCTTAAAGATCATATAGATTTACCTAAGATCATATGGTTCAAAATCTATGAAATACTTCTCTTTTTCAGGTCTAGATGTGATTTGTTTTTAGATAACAATAGAGTTTCAGAAAAACATCTGCAAAAATGATTTATCGGCCTTAGATCCTACTTCAACATAGAAACATCTCTTCACTTAATAAAATCTATGTGACAAAAATCCTTACGGCTTACCATGGTATTCTCACTCAAGGTCTATTTGTAAAAATCAAAATTAAATAATGAGGTGTGTTTAATTTCACAATCACTTTATATATTTGGGAGAAAATCACAAAAGTTCATTTCATTCAATTTTGTTTTGTTTATATGTTAGTCAATTTGTAATTTTGGGTAGTTAATTTACATTACTATTCTATACATGTTTGACTATTATATAATTCAGAAAAAATAATATTTTTTTGGAACCAAATATCATTATCTTTCATGCACTCCACTTACATATCGAGGGAAAACCTTATTCAACATTTTATATTCATCATTTAGTGTATGTAATATTCACAATAATTATGGAATTAAAGGGTCATTGTAATAAAATGGCTATAAATTTAATTTGAAAATACTTAATAATGTTTTGATTCATATTTAGGACATAGATTTCCATCAATTGATGACATATATGTTTATTACTCCACCTTGTCTAGTTATCTCCTTGGATGGTATAATAGACCCATGTATATCTACTAAAAATTTAAGAAAAGTAAGATATTTAAATATAATTAATTTCCATTCACCCATGTTTAGGAAAGTAGTTTTTTATTTTTCAAGACTCGTCTTTTTTAGCTTTAGAGATTTATTGAAACAACCCCTCTAAAAAAAAAAATGGAATTGCATATCAAAGTATGTTTAAGACCACATGTCAGACCTAACACTTCACTTGATGAAGCAATCGATATTCAAATAACATACTCATGTACGTGTAACTAGAACCAAAGGAGGTGATCTGAGATAAATAGTTATAGATAATTACTCACAAAGGATGTTATGAGAAAACATTTTACCTAAAGGTTGGTTTATGGGGTTCAGGGCATATCAATATACGAATACATGGATAGGTCTTGAGTACCATATGCGGTACTCATTATTCCACATAAGACCATTTATAAGTCCTTATCCCTTGCTAAATACCTCACACTCCTCAGTGGGTTTCAATTCCACTTGAGGATGGTTAAATGGTCATTTTCAGACTAACCAGAAAGGTTGTCTTTAAAATACCCTATGTTATCATTTGGTATAACAGGGTTATGAAATGATAACATGATATAATGTTATACTGATTGAAGATCATGTATGATATGTGACATGATAATCATATATAGCAACCAAAAATTAATTTGATCACATGCAAATTATGCTAAGTTCTCATAAACCTACAATAGAATTTATTGTTGCTTAAAAGAGAGTGCATTCATGAAATAGAATAAAAACCAAACCATCATAGGCAATTATTTAAGTGCTACTAGCCAAAGTTGTCAACTTCCTCATGGCTTAGGGTCAATGCACCATTGCCAACATATTGTTTAAGTTCACATGATGCCCAATTAATAAACATGAATTTTGCTATCTGAATAATGAATAATGATACAATTTACGATCAACTTCATTATCTATCATATAAGATATAGTGACAACCTATAATTGAATCTATACAAATTATATTAGATTAGCAAATACCCAATGCATTATAATTAAGAAATGAGGAATTAATGTAAACAAAAGTATATTGAAGCTAAGTGTATATTCCTTTAATGTTGATTATTCCTTCAACCATTACTTTCAAATAAGGGAAACATATTCAATCAATGTAATTTTCACACTTTATTATTTTTCAGCTATATATTTACTTACCAAACTATTAAAATTAATAAATAATTAATTCATTAATACCTTATTCAATGAGGATTTTATTAATGAAACAACCCAACTTCATGCAACATCTTTCCAAGTATGATCAAACTTGGTGGAGCAATATGTCCCAATGTGAAGTATAAAATATGCATGCCCACAATAGGTTTCAATGTAACCAAAATAAGAAGTACATAAGGATCAAAGTTTCCAAACGAATTGAATGTATATAAGATTCATACATTCAACAAGTATCTTATTCAAACAAGAAATTCTAGCCAAGTATCAATTAAGTGGAACCTAAATAAAACATTTCTTTTAAGAAACTCTATGAAATAAATGTTTGAACATGTCATGACACAATAGTAGGTGTTCAATTTCAACCAATCAAGGAGATGATAAACATACTAATCTCATAAGAGTGATGTCCAACTTATGCATATTCAACCATAATTCATTGTATAAGCATCAGGCATGAAAGAATACATCACTAGTAATTCTATTTCATAATATGAATAGTTTAACTTTACTTTCCTCATCTATGCATTGAAAATGCACTCCAAAATTTAATTCAAGTTATTCATATACTAGGCAGCCATTAGTTTTTAGAATTAAACTCAAAATTGTATTAATTCTAGCAATGTAACTAAGCCTAAACTTAAAAAAGGAAATAAACACCAATTAGATTAATTAAAAATAATTGTGCATACCTTTATATGTAGCCTTATGAATTCAAGATATTCAAAAAAGACTTCCCTTCATTCTTTCCACATATGATAGAAACAAGAATACTAAGCTTGTTCCCAATAATTCATATGCATGTTGGAAACATCTAAAGAAGATATCTATATTTCCATATACAAGTTGGAACTAACCAAAAGGAAAATTCTATATACTCATGTTATCTGAAGATTTCATCCATCATAGAAAAGAGTATCATACATATATGTGTATACCAAATGGAAATAGTTAAATGATTCATCAATGAACATCCCTTCAACTTAAGATTTTGACTTGTTAATGAATCAAACCAACATACTCATGTATGCTTAAAATATCAAGGGAAATAAAAAGAGTTACATAAATAAATTTCTAATCATATCTACCATGAATTACTCATGTCAAAAGGCTATATAAAAGTTCCATAGGACTACACAAAGAATACATGATACACTAAGGCATGCATAAAATCATTTATAGGTTATTAACATAATGATGATACTAATGTAGTATACTAATATAGAAATAGTAATGATAATCAACTAAAAATCTAAGATAAAAACCCAAGTACATGTAAATGATTAAATTTAAAAAAAACATAATGTAATTTCAGCATCTTACCACATAATCAACATTATAAGCTTTTTACTTTCTTTTTCCACATGATCCAATTTTAAATATAGGGTTAGCATACCATTATCACTAAGTATAACTAAAAAAATATCATAATGAAAACTAGATTATAAATGTATTCATAAATCATACTATATGAAAAATATAAATAACTAAGTTAAGAGCACATAACCAACATATAATAAATTACCAATTACTTCACACCTATCTATAATATCATCCAGGAGTGCGAGTAACATGTAATTAAATCAAACAAATCCTCCCAACCAACCTTATGATCCCAACGATTGATGGCCATTGCCACTACATCCATCAAATGGATGGTGGTTCTGACAACTAGGGTCAAGAATGGATTATGAACAAGTCATGATTCCTTAACTATTAGATAAATCAACATAAAATGAAAGTCACATAGGTAAGTGACTATCAAAGAACCATCCAAAGATGAGAAAAAAATAATTAAGTATGATATTATTATAAATTGGGAGTGGGGATAATCCACTAAAAGATACTCTAAGGATATAAAAATATATTTAACAACCAAATACATGTCCATAACATTAAAAAAAACCAACCTAGAAAACTTATAAGTGTATGATATACCTATAATATCCTAGCTACCAATCCATATCCCATTCTCATAAGAACATAATTATAGATTATAAATTTAATCTTATACTAAGAATACCTAGATATTTAATGTGTGTTGGAGACCCAACAATATTTTCATCCCCATGGGTTATATGGGTTGTTCCTTCAACATTGTTGTTATTTTTTTAAGGGTATTTTCGATACTCAATAATTATATGTATAGAATACTTATTTCATTCAAAATAGTTAACTTGAAAGCCACTAAATCTACCCCTTTTGAAGGATCCTCTCCCTCTAGAATAATATACTCCTCTTGGACATGAGTTTTGATTTTGTGAATTTCTTGCTTATCCATCATGGTTTTTATGTCATATTCAAGACTCCCTTTACCTATAGAGTCTTGTAGAGTTGTCAATAATGTCTCAAAAGTGGCCAAGAATGTTTTTGAGGTGTCATGTGTGTTATAATGACAATGACAAAGTATGTTCTAATATTTTTTAGTGTTTCTACATGTTTCTTTAGTGTTTAACTTAGTGAGGTTATTTATGGATGTTATTAATAGTATGGACATGTTCAAGAGACCCTATGAGGTGATATAAGCTCTTTTAATGCTTATGAAAGTGAATATAATTCATCAAAATAGTTAAATGAAGGTCTAGGTTCAAGTAGTCATCTTGGTAGATAAGGCTGAGTAAGCAGCTTGATGACATCATATTTCACACATGTGAAGGTTTCAATATTACCCTGATATATGGATGGATTCCACTACAAGAGCTGATCATGTGTTTTAAGTTTTAGGTCTAGAAATTGATCATCACAAACTTTATAAAAATGTAAGTTTGTTCTCTCAGACAGAGTTTGTTATGTTTCTCTACTTCACCAAATTTGTGAGAGGAGATCTAACAGTGAGAATTTGAAAGATCTATAAACTAGAGTCTAATTTGATAGATGAAGATCCAATAGTGAGAATATATTTTTACATATTATTATCTAATGGTTCACATTAATTAAAAATGTTAATGGTTTATGAGATTGCATGTGCTAGTGACATGTGTCACAATCATGGAGTTTGAGCAATAGATTTATGGAAAGCAATTAATCTAACCAGATAAGGATATAATAGAGAAAATGATATTGTAATATAGTGATGAATATTAAGTTAATATGTTAAAGGATGCTCATATTTCACATGAAACTACCAAGTAACATAAGCATGTTGACTGAATAGAGCAGGGTGTGCAGAAGGCACGTAAAGCTACTAAGTGACATGATCTAGAAAGTAAGGATCAAAGATAATGGGGAGCATTAAAGAGTTAAATATAGGAATTTCATGAGGATATCAATAGAGAATATTTATTAAAATTTTTAGGGGACACGAGATGAAGACATGTGTCTAAAGCTTTATGCCTTACATAGTGACCATTGAAATTTAAATAATCAAATTTGTGAAAGAAAACTAGTGATGGTTTTTTGATTCATATCTTGAGAATATTTTAGAATTTGAAGGTGGTGTAAAAGGAAAAGTTGTAGAGAATTGTAATATATATATATATATATATATATATATATATATATTGGTTTGAAGGTTTGATTGTCCATACAAATGCATTTATTATAGTTATAAGTTGACTATTTGTTGGTTCATAGTATAAAACAATGTTTGAGTAAATTGTGCATTTAAAGAAGAGTGTTTTGGCAGGAGTAATCACTTGAAGATCTCATAATCATCATGTGAAGTGGACCATGAATTTTATATTAATATTATGTTCTTAATTTAATTTTTGGAGTGATAAAGGGGTAGTAGGTCTCTATGAGACCTAGAAGCGTAGTTGCTTAAGTGTGACCCATAGATACTATGGCTGGCCTATAAGGCTGATATTTATCAATGTGTTAGCATGATATAAGTATTAAGGGTTAACACAAGTATTATGGTTGACTTAGAAGTTGATATTCATGAAGACTCTATAAAGAGTGAAAGCAATGGTGATTGTTACTAGACTTGAGAGAGAAGAGTTGAGCATTGGTGATTGTTACTAGACTTGAGAGAGAAGAGTTGAGCATATGTAATATTGATTGAAGGAGAGAACATTTGAAAGAGAAGGTACAATTCAATGAGGACCATCCGAGAGAAAAAATGATCAATAATTTTTATTTGATCAAGGTGATGAAGGTGAACACATAAGTCATTGGACCTAATAAGCCTAAAAGAGGCAAATTGAGCGAGTAATCCCTAGAGGATTATTGATTGAGGGTGATTAGTGGATGGATTGAAGAGTAGAGTAGGTTAAGGATTGTGTACATAACCTATAGGTCATGTTTCTAATGTTTTGACATAGTTTTTATTGGTTTTTAGATAGTATATGTACTAAGAAGTGAAGAGTGATCAATAAGGGTGTTTGGATGTATTGCTTGTGTGTGCAAAATTTTGAAAGTATAAAGGGGAAAGAGTGCAAGTAAGAGAAGTCCATCATCAGGTGTAGAAGACATTAGATCAGAGGTGTAAATAAAATTAAGGTAGATAGGTGGGTGCTTGGTTGCATAGGGGGTTGGTTCTTCCTTGCAAGGTAAAGCTTTCTAAAGGTCTAGCTGTTGTGGGTACTTAACTAGATAGGGTCAACAACTCCTTATGGGATTGGTGTCTCACTAAATTAAGGTATGTGTGTTCCTTGATTAGTTGGTGCTAGTCTAAATGTCGAATCCTATCTCTATAGGACTATAGTCCATCTTTCAGAGTTTAGTGGGTTTTATTTCCCAGGAGTGTTTCCCATGTATTTCCTATGTTATGTGCTTGATATTGTTTTATCTTCCATGATCATTGTTATGAATGATGTGTATGATTCATGATTATATGTGTTAAATTATTAATGGATTTTAAGAGTTTGGAATTGAATCTAATATCTAGTATCACTTATTCACCTCCCTTCTCAGTGATTGTACCTCAAAAACCTAATATCAGAGCAAGACCTTTGTTACAAGTGTAACCACTTGAAGGTGATTTAAGGTACAATATGGGTAGTCATCAAATTCAAGGAGGTTTTTTAACTAAGCATTCACTGATGTTTAACAGGGCCAATCATACTCTTTGGAGAGTGAGGATGAAGACCTACATCATGTCAATAGGGTTTGACATTTGGCAATCTATTGTGGTTGGATATTCAACCCCCTCAACCCCTCCAACTAGTATAGTTGATAAGAAGCTGTGTGAGAGAAATTCTAAGGAAATGAATGCCATCACTTATGGTCTTCTAAATATTGAGTACACCAAGGTAATCCATCATAAATCTACCAAAAATATATTGGATAAATTGTAGATCATTTATGAAGGGGATTTAAAGGTCAAGTTGGCGAAGTTACAAACTCACGGAAGATATTTTGAGAATATCAAGATGAAGGAAGAAAATTCAGTGACATATTTTATGCAAAGAGTTGATGAGATTATGGACATCATCAAAGGTCTAGGAGAGGATCTTGAAGAATCTACTATTGTGAAAAAGGTATTATGGTATCTTAATCTCAAAGTTGATTCAAATATTTATTTCATAGAAGAGAGTCATGATCTCACACAAATGAATTTGGAGGAACTACATGGTACTATCATAGCCTATGAGATGAGAATTAATGATGAAAAACCATCAAATAAGGAAGTAGCATTCAAGATTGAAATGAACTCAAAGAATAAGAGAACTCAAGGTAAGGAAGTCAAGTATGATGAGATATTTGAAAATGAACTAATAGCTTTATTTTCAAGTAAATTGAAAACAGGGTTATGAAAATATAAGGGTAAACTACCCTTAAAATGTTTCAATTATGGAGAAGTAGGAAAATTTATTAACAAGTGCCCTCATAAGCATAATAAAAATGATGATGAATATCATGGTGAAATCCAAAATGAAGGTAAGAAGAGATTCAGGTCTAATAAGAGGAAGAAAGGATTTAGAAAGTATAACAACAAGAAGTCTTTCAATAACAAAAAGATTATCTGCACTAATGATGATTCCAGATCATCATATGAGAGTGAGGATAGTGATTCTAACTTTTATATTGAATATGAATTCCTCTAAATGGATGAGAAAGGATTTTTCTCATATCAAAAGGAGTCTACTTGGAGTGATACAAATAATAAAGAAAATAAGGAGGATTGTGAGACTAAATTGAGGAATGCTCATGAAGAACTAAAGATTGAGAAGAAGATTAATAAGAAGATGAAGTCTCAAATCAAGGAATATTAAGAGAAATTCAGCGTGTTTGAGGAAAGAATGAATTAAGACAACAAGGAGTATGAAGATATAGTCAAGCATCTTAGTTGACAACTGTAAATCCTATCTAGAAGCCTGAAAGCTAAAGAAGATGAGTGTTCAAGGTATGTGATTGAAAATGAGTGATTGAAAGGTGAGTTAGAAAATACATCTAGTAAGATGAAGTCATATGTTATGTTTGAGAAGAGATCAAGTGATCTAGACAACATTATAAATATTTAAAAACATGCTAGTGATAGAAATTGACTTAGTTACAAAGAAGAACAAAAAAGTGTAATTCAAGATAAGATAAAGACTAATGTGATCAAGGAAAATCATACCTTGAAGATTATTCATCAGTCAAGGAATGAAGGTGTTGGAAAAATAATGGAAAATAAGATTAGACAACTAAATGGCATGAGGTATGCGAATTTTAATGGTTACTACTATACTTGTAATCAATTTGGTCATGGGGATAGAGAGTGTAGAATAACTACTAAGAACGAATGGAATCATCAATAAAATATCATGAACAAGGTTGAATGATTCAACTATCATGATAAAAAACATCCAAACAAAGTAAGGCAAGTTGAGTTTCCTTCAAGAAGAGTGGTTTGCTAAAACTGTGAGAAGATTGGTCATATTGCTAAGTTCTACAGGAAAAATTTATCAAGTCAAAACAAGATATTTTAGGCTCCTAGACTACAAGGAATAAGGATAGTTAACTCATGAAAACCAAAAGTGAAAAGTGTGAGTCATGATGAGTTTACAGGTCCAAGTGGTCTATTTGTTGTGGTGAATAATGCCACAAATGTTGAAGAATGCCAAGATTTCTCATTTTCTGCTCATGTTGTGAATGAAGAGAACAAGTTCAAAGAGAAGACCAAGATTCTAGTTTAGACTAGTCCTGAGGTGTGTATAGATCTAAGTGAACATCTTACTATTGTTGAATGAGTTTGATGTGAAGAACATCACCTATCAATGTGTAGTGATGAGGTATGGCATGAATATTTCTTGTCTCCATGTATTGTCAATTCTAGCTTATAAGAGAAGGAGAATTTTGAGGTGGATGAGAAAGTTATTTTTATTGACCATAAGAAAAATTAGAACTATCATTTTTAGATGTCCAAGGAACAGAAAAAATATGAGGAGTTATGTGCAACTCCTAGTTTCACATTATTCTAGGATATTGTAGGTTAGGGTGTCTTTGCCTATGCTTCTTAGGAGACATATTTCTTGTGGATAAGAAAGTATGTGTGCTCAAGTTATATTTAGGGATTTTAGTCTTAAAGGTCTGTAGGTAGAGTATGGAGGTTTCCAGGTGTCAAAATATAATTGGTTAAGAAGACATGTTGAAGATGACTTTTTAGATAGAGCATGGAGTTAGGGGGATCTAACTCAGAAAGTTTGAGAGGCTTGAAGATATGTTCATAATGTAAGGGGGGATTCCCTCTTAATGTTTTCAAGGTAAGTTCATGTAGTTTATGTTGCTTTTATATGTTTTGTGTTCATAGATCTTTGTATGATCAAAGAAGAGTGTAGTCATGGAGCATACTCGAGAAGCTCAAGGTAAGAAGAGATATTTAAAACATTAGGGGGAGATTGTATCATATCTTAGAGGAGGTCCTTTCATATTATTTATCCTTGAAGTCTTTTTAATTCCTTAGGATTAGAAGATGAGCCCACTTTGTCATTGTGTTTAAGGAAGAGAAAGTGTTTTAAGAGAGAGACAGAGTCTAAGCATAATATTTGTAATTATATTGAAATCAATGACAAAGGGGGAGATTTTTAGATATTTTTCAATAATGTATCCAAGGTGACCAATAATTTTGATGATGCGTCATGTGTGCTGGAATGATAATGACAAAAATTACTTCAATATGTTTCAGTATTGCTACATATTTCTTCAGTGTTTGACTTAGTAAGGAAATTTATGGATGTTATTGATACTGTGAACATGTTTCATACATTATATGAAGTGATATGAGTGATTTTAATGATTATTAAAGTGAATAGAATTCATTAAAATAGTTATAGGAAGGTCTAGTTTCAAGTAGTCATCTTGGTAGATAAGGTTGAGTAAGTAATTTGATGATATCATATTTCACACATGTGAATGTTAAAGAAAATCATAATATATGAATGGATTTCCATATGAGATGTTTTCATGTGGTTTAAATTTTATGTCTTGACATTGAGCATAGCAAAAGTTATAACAGTGCAAATTTGGCTTCTCAGACAAAGTTCACTAAGTTTCTATACTTAGCCAAATTTGCAAGAGGAGATCTAACGGTGAGAATTCAAAAGATATAATGGTGAACATATAACAAAAAAAAAAGATCTAATGGTGAGTATATTTTTGTACATGTTGTAATCTAATGGCATGCATTAAGTTAAAATGTCAATGGTTCATGAGATTGCATGTGCTAGTGACGTGTCACAATCGTAGAGTTTGAGTAATAAATCTATGTCGAGTAATTAATTTTACCAGATAAGGATCTAACTAAGTACATGATATTATCAGATAGTGATATAATGGTGTGTATTATGTTAATATGTCAAAAAATTCTTAGATTGCATGCATAATTACCAAGTGGCATAAGTGCATTGACTGAAAGGAGCAGGGTACGTAGAAGGCATGTAGAACTGCAAAGTGGCATGATCTCAAAATCAAAGATCAAAGATTAAAAAGGAGTGTTAAATATTTAAACATAATATGGTCAAGAGGATATCGATGGAGCATATTTATTCAAAGTTTCTAGGGGACATGAGATGAAAACATGTGTCTAAAGCTTTTTGCTTTACATAATAACCATTGGAATTTAAGTAATTTAAATTTGTGAAAGAAAACCAATGATGGGTTTTTGATCTATATCTTAAGCATATGGAAAAGTTTGAAGTTGGTGTAAAAGGAAAATTTTTAGAGTATTTTAAGGGCTATCTAAAAAAATTGGTTTGGAGGTTTGATTATCCATACAGATGCATTTATTGTAGTTGGAAATTGTTTATTTGTTTGTTCACAATACAAAACAATGTTTAAGTAAATTGTGCATTTATAGAAGAGTGTTTTGGCTATATTAATCACCTAAAGATGTCATAAGGGTCATTTAAAGTGGACCAATGTATTTTAATGTAATATTATATTCTTAATTTGCTTGTTGAAGTGCTAAAGGGGTAATAGCTCTCCATGAGACCGATAACGGCTACTAAGGCCTAATTGAAAGGCATAACTACTTAAGTGTGACCCTTGGTTACTATGGATGACCTATAAGGATGGAATTTAGATATGTATTGGCATGATATAAGTCTTAAGGATTAATACAAGTATTATGGCTAACCTAGAAGTTGATATTCATGAAGAATCTATAAAGAGTGAAAGAAAAGGTGATGGTTACTAGACTTGAGAAAGAAGAGTTGACTAGATGCGATATTGAGAGAAGGAGAGAACCTTTGAAAGTGAATATAAAGGTTTATGAGGACCATGAGATAAAAAATATCATCAATCATGTTTATTTAATCAAGGTGATGAAGGTGAACAGATAAGTCATTGGACCTAATAAGCCTATAAGAGGCAGATTGAACGAGTAAGCCCAAGAGGTTGATTAAGTGAGTGTGCTTAGTGTATGGATTGAATAGAAGAGCAGGTTGATGATTGTGTGCATAACCTACAGGTCATGTTTTTGATTTTTTTATAGATTTATTGTAGGTTTTTTGATTTTGTATGTGCTAAGAAGTGAAGAGTGATCCAAAAGGGTGTTTTGGATGCATTGATTGTGTGTGCAAGTTTGTGAGAGTGTAAAGGGGAAAGAGTGAAAGTAGAATAAGTCCATCATTAGGTATAAAATAAATTATATCAGAGGTGGAGATAAAATAAAGTTAGCTAGGTGGGTGTTGGGTTGCCTAAGGGAATGTTTTATCCTTACAAGGTAAAGTTTGTTAAAGGTCTAGTTTTTGTGGGTGCTCAACTAGACAAGGGTAGTAGCTACTTGTGGGATTGGTGTCTCAAAAAATTAATGGATAGTTATTCCTTGATCAGTTGGTGATGTTTTAAATTTTGAATCTTGTCTTTATAATACTATAGTCCATCTTATAGGGTTTAGCAGGTTTTATTCCCCAAGAGGGTTTCCTATGTATATCATGTGTTATGTGCTTTATCTTATTTTATCTTCCATGTTAATTGTTATGAACGATGTGTATGATTTATGATTTTTTGTGTTGAATTATTAATGGGTTTGAAGGGTTTGTAATTATATTTAATAACTAGCATCACTAATTTACCCCCCTCCCCTGTCAGTGATTATACCTCTAACATAGAGTTCACTTGTTTTTTCTTTGAAAAATTCTCCTCTGTGTTCAATGCACTTTGGTAGGCTTATTCCATATTTATAAAATTAAACAAACTAATTTCATCTTGTATAATAATACACATCCCATTTACATACCTTGAAAATTTCTCCAGATCTTCCTCAACATGTCCAAATCTTATAGTGAGCCTATATGACTCCTCAGTATTGTCCTTGATATTCATATCCTTATGTATAAATTTTTTTAGCTTCCTAAAAAACCTCATATGTTAATAAAAAGGAATAAATTTGACCTTCATATTATTTATAATCTTATACCAAAAATTTATTTTTTACTTACCTTTCTTTTGTCCTTTGTCTTACACATGATCACACCATATAGAAACATGTCCATTCAAATTTTGATAAGAAAAATTCACCTTCTTGGGATCCTCCATTGTATCATAGTCAAAATAATTTTCAATGTCATCTATCCAATATATAAACTCTTAAGAATTTAAATTACCATTGTAATTAGGTACTTCCATCTTTGGCTTGCTACTTATATTTATAACAACTCTGAGAAATATTGTCTTAGCCTTATTATCTATGTCCTCCACTCCATTGTTTTGAGATCCTTATTCTTCATCTTCACTCACATATTACACATGAGTTACCAATATTTGGTATATATCCAGAGCATTAAATATTTAATATATTTATGTCATCATCTTTTCTAAATCTTCAAATATTGGACTTTGTTCTTGCTCCTCTCCTACCAACACTTTGTGTGCAATCTTTGTACCAACGTGAAAGATTATTTTCTATAACTTTCTCCTTAACTCAGCTAGTGTATTCTCTCTCAAAAAAATCCCATCAAATAAAAAATTAATCTAATACTAAATGGTCTAAGAAAAGATATGGTATCCACTTAACTATAGCCTCTATCTTTGTGATGCTTAGTTTGGGTGCGAACATATATGAATATACCAACTATGAATTCTAATTGAATAAATTCACACCAAATAACACACTTTTATTAGTGATTTTAATACATTACAATGTTAAAAATAACATACGCGTAATTATCTACATGCCTTATAGGATTTGGATTACACACATGGAGGGAAGTATCACTGTCACAATCCAACATCTAACTAGTTCACCTACAAGCTCACTGTATTCTTCTTGAAGATATTTCCCCACATCACATCACCTTCCTTTGATTTATATATTCTCCACACTTAGTGATATCCTTTCTATAAATCATTATGATATTTATAGTGTCTCTTCACATTTCTTTGAGTCCAAAACATGATCCAAACCCATGTGTTTATCTTAAAAAATTGTTACTTTTCTTTTTTGCATTACAAACAATAAAAACCACCATTGTATATAAATTTATGGTTATAAAACCATAATTATATGAAAAAAATATTATGTTAGCTAAAGGATTGTTTTTAAATCTTAGGTAAATACCATAATATGTAGACCAACAATTTTGTCATTACAAAAAACCCTAACCTCTAAAGGCCATATTTTTTACATCTAGACTCAGATCGAGATATTTATTTTTAAATTTCATAAATTTTGAAGGGGGGTCTAAATATTCATTCATATTTATATTTATGTAAGTTTATGATACCTTTTTTCCTTTTTTCAGCAGCCTATCTATTTTATCCCTATTATGCACACGATCACTTCCTCATTTGTGTGGTTGGTTGAGAAAGACAATTGACTCACTATGACCATATATATTCTTTAAGTTGATAATTATTTTTTTATTTGAAATTTTATTCCTTTAAAGAATGAATTATCCATTCCAAAACCAAAATTGAATGACAAATAAATGAAAATTACACTATTATGCTTTTGGTTGATGTAATATTTTTTGTTCGCTAGGGACTCTCTCTCTCTCTCTCTCTCTCTCTCTCTCTCTCTCTCTCTCTCTATTTATCTGTGTGTGTGTGTGTGTGTGTGTGTGTGTGTGTGCGTGTGTGTGTGTGTGTGTGTGTGTGTGTGTGTGTGTGTGTGTGTGTGTGTGTGTGTGTGTGTGTGTGTGTGTGTGTGTGTGTGTGTGTGTGTGTGTGTGTGTGTGTGTGTGTGTGTGAATTGATATGTTAAAAACTAGTCATATAATTTACACCCTACCTTGATAAGTTAGTCCACTAGTAATATAATTTACACCCTACCTTGATAAGTTAGTCCAATTAGTATATAGGATCCATTGGTCGGTGGCATGGGAGCTAGTGGCCCTCAGAGGGTATTTATGGGAGATACTTAGTGGAAATAATTTTGGGGTCCATATAGGTGGATTTAGATTATTTTGTTTTATAATATGTATTCATGATTTATTTTATTGATATGACAACAAATACTCACATGTGTATTAGGGTTAAACATTAATGAAAAATACTTTATTATATTATGAATAGTTGAGTTAATACAATAAGTGATAAATTATCTATAGTGTTTAATTTACAAAATGGTTTCCTAAGTTTAAAATATTGTGAGTTTCCTTATTTCCTTGTGCTACATGTCAATAGTTTATTAACATTACTTTGCATGCATAGGATTATAAATATTTTTTAATCTTCAATGCCATAATCCCTATAGGGGAATTATCATTAATTACACCATGTGGTTTTATTGGATATGATAACATCATGTTCTAATATAAATTCTCCCAATAATATCTCAAACTTAAATTTTTTTCACTACTATGGTTACCAACAATGGTACAACCTAGTCTTCCTAATCCTTAATAATTGTGTGGAATACTCAACCCAACATAACTAGTGTATGTTGTATGTATTCCATGATATATTATAATCATTCATTTAATAAATTATTCTTTGATTCTATATTACATGATGGTACATTAACCTATTGTTTAGGTCCATGATTCATCGATAAGCCAATGGTTTATCCATATTCCTTAAAGAGATGGGTAGAATTATGAGTTTAATTTCAATAAATTCTCATAGTAGTGAAATTTTATAAGTATCATGTTGATAATACTCCACCATGTTATTCTTACAAAAATATATGTGTATCCTTGTATAAATGGAAAATAATGCAATGGTTTGACGAACAAGATACACATCTTGTTTCTATTACCATGATGTAACTTAGTAGTATACATGTATATCTATAAAATAAAGGTTTCTCTACCTATAAGATCAACCTAATTTAAAATAATGTTATAACCCCAATAAGTTTTTCCATTCTCACATATTACTTATGAACCATAGTAGCCTTGGTCCCTATATGTTGTTTAGTATCGCCTGCTCTCCTTTGAATATAATTCTAAATATGTGTCAAACACCCTATAAAATAATGGTCATATCCATTATAAAAATAAAATTACATTTGTAATATTTACACTACTAATCTAAATAATTAATCATATTATAATAAAAAGACATACACTATGAGAAGATGTGCTACATGGAC